>JARVGP010000394.1:0-49111 GCA_029876185.1 Mansonella ozzardi | reverse complement strand
TTTTTTTTTTTTTTTTTTTTTTTTTTTTTTTTTTTTTTTTTTTTTTTTTTCAATAGTGGGAAGGTCAACAGCAGGAGGGAATATGACCTTTGCAAGTAAGTGATGGTTTGCTTTACTGACGATTAACAATATAATATATACGAAGATGGACATTGCAATGATTTGTATATCCTTATTGATGCTAATGGATGACTGTAGTGAGTGGTGAGGAAATTGGTATACTGCAGGATACTTTCGCAACAATCAAAATCAATTTCTACCTGCTTAAACTACCTGTTCATATGACCTAGTATGATCATATGACCTAGTATGACTTTTTGACGTTGATTCATTTATATTCATTGTTCATGAAATTGGAACTAATCCATTGTTCGTATACCGCATAAGCTAAGTGACGAAAACTTACATCGAAGAATCTTTATGCTTTTTTTTCTTGCCCTTTAATCGAAAGTGATTGTCATTTTTGAAGAAAATTGTTGTCTAGAGAATTTCTGTAAGAGATTGCTTCCGACTTTGGTTGTATATCGTTCAAGAAGAAAAAATGCTTAAACAGTTAAACGGACTGTTGAAAAATGAATGTTGAGAATTAAGCGTTGTGGTATGCTTCCTATTCTCTGTTTCGCTTTTCATTTCTCTACCTCTCACCAAGTTCCTTCCATATGTTCTGTTCATGATTTCAACAAAAAGGCACCAAAATGAACCATTTTCCATACAGTACGCTGTACGTTCCCGCACCTCTTACGCCTATCCAAAAACTTATCCCGATTGTTCAAAAAAGATTATTCGTAAGTGATACTAATTACTATTACTATTAACCAAATTTTCCTGCTAATTTTCCTGACATTCAATTAATTGTTGCTCAGATTCTGCTATTTTTTTTTTTTATGTGAATTTCTTGTCTGCAAAAGATCAAGTTTCAATACATTTACTGTGAGAAACAATTATCCAAAAGAGATTCACAGTAGGTAATTTGTAAGGAAAAACGGAAATCTGCTGAGAAGATTGAATACTTGTGTTTTATGACACAAAATGATTAAATTGAATTTTAATTAAATATTACTGCAATCTAATTATGTCATCAATTAAGTGTTAGTTTTAACCTAAAGAATAGTAAAAAGACATGTAAAAAAGGACTTTTTTGAAGTCTCTAAGGAGTGAACTGTTGTATATATCCCCAGATATCATAAGAATTCGTTGCTTTGAGATAATTGAGCCATTCCTGAAAATAAGAGTGATGTTATTGGTCAAAAAAAAAAAAAAACAACTAAGACCTCTCACTACAAATATCTAATTTCAAATATAAAATGTTAATAATTGTCAAATCATATTAAAAACCATTACGACTTTTATCAATACCTACCAAATGTTCCTATTCCTGGCAGACTTTAAAGCCATAATGTCTTAACAGAATAGATAAAATTAGTTTGATACCGTAATATCGCTAATAAATTTTTACTCCTGTTTTCAGATCTAATATTCTTTCTGTTTCCCTTATTGTTTTTTACTTGTTATCGAATGTAAAATCAACACAACTATTGTCATTCACACAATCATTTGCCATTATTTCATAGCAGTTTTTATTTCCTAAACATTTATTATGTGGTGAAGGTAAGTTAGTGAGCGATTAGGATTCCGAGTCTGTATTTCGTACGCCGTAATCCATAAATCTGAATTCAGTAAATTTTCGCTCAGCTTCCTTTCTCTTTTGCTTCGAGAAATGCTATATAAGGAAGTGTAGAATTTTTGAAGCGAAAACGCAACCACCTGTACCATCAGATTGCATTTCGTTTTCTTTATGTTCTACGTTATATACATTTTAGATCGTTTATTTCTGAAAATCATATCTATGGGGTGGAAGTTGTCTTGGCCAGGCAGTGAACAGGAAGACGAAGGACTAAAGGTTATTATTATGTGATGAATAAAGTTGGTAGCAGCTCATTTTTAGATACAAATTCTATTTCGCTGAATCAGAAATACAAATTACAGGTGCTGCAGCAATTTTGCAGAAAAAAATACAGACTCTTTCTTACAAACGCTTTAAAAAGCCGGAAAACCCACAAGAAAGAATCCGTAATAGCAGGAACTCAAAGTATGGGATCTATTGGATTGAACACAAATAATATTACCGCGGTAATATTGCTTAATGTGCAAGGAGTGTACAGAAGTGCTCAGAAGATGTGTAATTAAAGTTTTTAACGTTTTAGATTTTAGGATTCTGTAGATCATGGTGAATACGGGATTTATAACGAAGGAACTAGCCAGCGAAATGTTTATGCTGTCATCGAAGAAATTTTAAACAATAACAGCAAGTAAATTGCTTGATTCATCTCAAACATATTTAGAAAAATTAAATTATTTTAGGTAGATCCACTATTTAAAAATATTGAGCACTGTTCAAACTTTGTTCAACGCTAGCATTTACTTAGCATAATATTTATTTTATGACTTTATTCACAGTCATGCAAGAACCCTATGATTAAATAAATTACATGTTTCTGTATATGCACAGATGAAGAAGGTATACTCTTGACATGTGGAACAATAGTGCAGTGACCTTAATTTTAAAATTGCTCTACGGGAAGTTATTTTTTATTAACAAAAATTATACAATTCACATGTTCCGCTCATCATCGTTTATAATCAGGCCAATTCGCTGCAATCCAATCAAGTTGATGTGGTACAAACTTGAATTCAAGTTCGGTCGTTGGATAAAATGTGTATTATTGTTGTCAATGCTAGTTGCATATGCACTTTTCGGTGGATTAATTGTTCACCAGTTTGAAGCACCTGCAGAACGTGAGCTCAATGCCCACCTTGACGAAGTAACTAACACTGCTATCAGCTGTCGCTCTTTTGTTGATTTTTATTATCAACTTCCACTTACAGGAAACCTCACAGCGTCACAAAATTTATGCAAAAAAAATATCAGGATTATTTACATCGCCACCCTGTCAATCTACAACAAAACATAGTAGTGATCAAAATAGTACCGAGGTGAGCTTTATAGAATGCTTAGCAGAGTAGTTTCTTCATCATAACTTTTTGAGAAAATGGAAAAGAGATTTAGTCCATGAATTAAAGTAGTTGATCATGTGACTGACTGACTAGATTAACAAATTGGCCATATAAAATAAGCTATTAGTCTTGTGTAATCATGCTGTTTGAGTCATTAAGTTTGTGAGGGAGAAATTTCAGTCTGATCTTAGAAAGATCTGACTGAAACTTTTATCTTTTGAATAATGGTTGAATTAAAATGTGGAGCATTCAACTGGATACTGTAGATAGCACCACTTTTAAAACAGATAACATGTAATAGAAGGCTTGAGCTGCTACTAGAGGAGTACGACGAGCAAACGGGAATCTTGGCCTACAAGCATAATCTGTGGGGATGGTCCGATTATTGGAATGCTGTGTTTTATTGTGGCACTATTTTTACCACCATTGGTTTGTTCTCCCTTTATTTACATATGAAGGCTTTGTCTTCTGAACTTTTTCCGCTAATAATACTATATTTTGCACTCTTCTGAAAGTCTTCTGTACCTCAACAAATATTTTTTGCAAACTGTAAGGGACTAAACAAGAAGTGCAATTAATACAATAGGATCCGGATTATAGAAATGAATGCAGGATATGGAAACATATGGTGTCGTACCACCAAGGGTCGGATTTTTACTATTATATATGCTTTACTGGGTGTGCCTTATATGTTGGTGGTACTAAACGAATTTGGGAAATTGATTCTTCAATATGTACGCAGTATTTGGCTTCTTATCAGGAAATGTTTCAAGTGCTTTACGCAATTTATATTAAGGTGAGCCGATTGAAATTTCAGCACAAATGATTGCTGTATACATCTTTTGCTCACGCTATAATTGTTTAAGGTGGAGAACAAGAGAATATCAGGTTTCTAACAAAGCTCAAATCAAAATGAAAAAAATGCATGAAGCAGTAAAAAGCAGTAATTGTGATAGCAACGAAAATGTTTGTTTCTACTTTATTGTGCATTTTTCTCACCACGTACAAAATTCATATTCTATTGTAAAAACCATCTAAGAAGGACGTCCAAAGACAGTAGAAAGTTTTTACTACTTTTCCTGACTTGACTTCCATAATCAATTTGTCTTAGCTGTTCCTGAATGACTAGAGAATTACACCATTTATGTGACAATTTGCCGCGAAGGAACTGTTTCTTAAAATTATATATTGTATAAGGTAATGATGATCTGACAAAAATTAGCACATGGTTAGCTGCATCAATCATTTAATGAAAAAGAGAATCAAACATTGTGCGGCTTAGCCATGTCACCTAATATCAAAGGTGTAACCATTAAGTGAATTACTGAGTATTGCAATAAAAAAAGTTGAAATCATTGCGAATTAAAAAAAGCGGTTCAATTGACTTATTGCAGGATGAGACAAACAATGAGAATGATGCTTATGAAACATTCCCAATTTACGGTGCAATATTAATCATCGTTGTTTACATCGCAATTTGCTCATTCATATTTCGTATATGGGAGCAATGGGACTATTTTACGGCTTTCTACTTCTTCTTCATCTCTTTAACCACTGTTGGATTAGGAGACGAAATGCCGGATCACCCACATTTTGCATGCGGTAAGCTTCTATTTACATTGTGCAAAAATTATCAATTTCTATCAAAACTATCGGTAGCCTTATCTTCACTCATTGCAAATAGTTGCAACTCGATGAGTATCTAGCATATTTGTTGACCTAAACTCGTCAGCTTTCAGCTCAGATAAAATATTAGATATGATGCGAGTAATTAAAAATTATTGCATAAATCAGGAATTTGTTCGTAGTGTTTTTCATAATTTGTTCGTAGTGTTTTTCATATTTTTCATCGTTGGACTGGCGCTAGTATCGATGTGTGTGTCAAGTGTACAGATGGAATTCGAAATGAGATTCATGAAAGCAATTAATCTGATCGATGAATACAGTAGAGAGCGACAACGTCGAGATCAAAAAAGCTTCCTGAAAACTGTCGGTAATTTTTTACTCTGTTCTCCTTCCAAATGATAAGGAAAGTTACTCTATTTTAACATGTTGGCTTATTTTTTTATAAAATGCAAGTTACATTTCAGGAGGCCCAGTAAGATTCATCAACTCAGTCCCTGTGCTGAACCCGCTTGCGTTTGTACCAACTGTTTCAGATGATCTCACAAAAGAACGGTATCTATTTTGCGACTATTTAGGCTTTCATATGCTGCACTGATTTTGCCCCATTAGCAAAAACACTGGAGATGGTAGGATCATCCATTCCAATTAGTTCCCACGGGTGTAACATAATACTACATTCCTCCCTGCAATTTTACCTGGATGTATTTATATGAATTTCACCGACCTATACATATACGTGCTTATGCATTTCAAGTTTCCGGGATAGTAAATCCTCCGTGCAAATCCTTTGCACAAAAACGAATGCATGAAATTATAAGCTCCAAATCCCAAACTATTTCAATTGCGTCGGTTTTTGCAAGTCACGCTTGATCCGAAGTGTTCGACAGAAACACGTGATGGAAAATACCACAACTTATTATATTTCCAGTGTTTCATACCTCTCGCCAATGAAATTCTGGTCAACATAATATCAACGCTGCAATCCAGCCATGCTCTCATAATCACTTCATTATCAGTTTAATAGTTGTTGCAATTAGGTTTCAGATACGGACATGCGTCCTCGGAGGAGTCACAAAATAGTTTCCAAAGAGTGCCTTCTGTCCTACAAACAGTATTGTATCGAACAAGCATGCGACTTTCTAGGAAAAAACAGAAAACTTTATCAACATAATTACCAAATACGACAAATGGAATCACTTGGAACATACCATGACTTTGTATTTCTGTATTCTTTTGTCAGATATAGCTAATTTTATGGGGCCGTAATTACTAACTAGAATCTCTCATTTAAATGAATACTACTCACCGTTAATTCCTACATCATTTACTATGACTATTTAAAACGTTATCACTCACTGACACTAACTTTCCTGTGCCTTGTATAAATGTTTTTACTGCCCTAAGCGAATGGTTTGATCACTCGCTAACAGTTCTACACATTTTTAAAGAACATTTCCTTTCCGTACTGCTAATATACTAATCAGAAAATTGAACCAGCTCACTAAGTTTTTCAGGTCATCATCAACTAGGTTAACAAGTCCAACATACTAACTAGAAGCTGTTCGTGGAGCTGTCTTCAACAGCAATAGTGTTGCAGATTCTGCAGGAAAAAGGTTCTCAAGCAAGTTGATGAGTTATCTGTAGCAGTACCATTAATGCAAGATTTTGCAAGATGATAATGTGATTTGATTTCAATAAATTAAATCAGGCCGCATATTTATCGAAAACATTGATACGGAAAACTCAAGACTGTCAGTGATAACCGTATTTTGGAAATATTCTAATCCCGGCTTAAGTTTACAGCACAGCTGAGTGTAAGTAGCACAAAGGTAGCACATAAGTATAATTGGATTTTGATCTTTCCCAACGCAGAATAGTATTTCGAAAGATTCCTTGCTATGTTTGCCTTCTTAGACGAGATTAGTGAACAGTAACCCGGAACAATGCCGAAAAGCTTTGAACTCCTCGAACCCACAAAATCCTCGTGGTTATGATAAGTTCCCATTGGGGTTCAGTCACGAATCCTCACAAAATAAACAAGGTTTTGATAGTTCATTCAATCCAACGATATCTTCCTTACAGTTACATAAACAACCGCTTGCCGCACATTCCGCATGATCATTGAACCAGTGCCATAAATGTGCCATATGACCTCCATGTCGACACTTCTAAAAAAAACCAGATTAGACTCGCGCTGTTCCTATAATTAATTCCAGTTATATGCGTCTACAACGCTTGAATCGATAAATGCTGGAAAGAGGGTAACAATAACATAATCGGCACTTCTAATCACAATCAATATTTTAACGATATCATTTGAAAAAATATTAGTGACTAAATTTCCCAAGCCTAAAACACATCACTTTTTGTTTAAGAAATTACAGTAACATTACACTACTTATAGCATCCACTAATCTATAATTAATGGATGCTTTTTAAATCTAAGTTCTTCCAAATTTCTAAACATAGAAAAGCAATCACAAGCAAATCTGAGCTAGTTGTTTCCATACCCCAAACTTTTAGAACTGCTGGTTTCCTTCGTACGAAATATTATTGTTTTGTCGTGCATCAAAGCTAACCGTAGGTCAAATCTCATACCCTAACGAATCTCTTAGCAAGTAATGCACAAAACACGAGTACCTGACACCAGGTGAACCAAGAAGATAAGAGGCCAAGTTCTTGACATTCCGTTTGAACATATGAACCCATATGTCTACGACACAGTATACATTTGGGAAGTGGCTTCAGGCAACGGGGACATGCCATTTCTCGAGCTGGAACTGATGGAGCACTTGAAGACCTAGAAGTAAAAAGCTTAATCATTTAATATTTCATGTGCATGAATTATCGATTTTTTGAAAACTTGAAGGATAAGAAAAAAATATTGAACTTCGGCATATATTAATCGAACCTTGTGTAAACAATGAACTGACTGAAAAAACACCACAGAGTGACCATATTTGACTGAACTCGCAGTTTAGTTGAGAAGTAAGTTTATGCAAATGAAATTTTCTGAACAACACATTTTCTGAATAAAAATGTGGTTAACTAACGTTGAAGAAATGTTCGACTGAGTTGCAGGTATGAGTACTGCAGAAGGCACGAAAGTTGACGAGATGTCCGACTTATCTAATGTTATATTATGGAGACAAAACTGACAACAAAGTTCAGCCTGAAACTAGATTATAAACAGATAAACAGTGATATAAACAAATATGAAAACACTTTAAAAAAGCTCCAAACAAAGCGAACAAACCTGTCCAGTGTTCTGATTTATTTTTGATTCTATTGGGATAGTATTTCGTCTCCATCCAAGTATACAAATAAGGCGAGCCCTCTGCACCCACATACCCCATCTATTTAGCATATCCAGATAATCACATATAATGATGTAACTTCGTCTATGTTCATTTCTGCAAGCATCCCATATTCAGTTAATTGAGAGGAATAATAGAGGAAAAAAATATAAAGACATTTATCAAAATGAATAAATGCACCACTTTCACTGCGTACTTTTGCGCGCTTTCCACAGCATTTCCCCCTGAAATTCTGCAAATGAGTTTAAAAAACTGAAAGGTACTCACAATTCAGTACACGCTTCATTATTCTCAATAGTCAGTAACTCGAAATCATTGCTGGCAACTCCTTTAGCCGAATAAGATAAAGGCCAGGATTGTTCCTTGACAAAACAACGTCCCAATATCAACAAAACTGTAGCTGTTTGTACGTCTCCCGTGTAATCCACGTATCTAAATCAAAATCGTATCTAAACCATTTCACTTTTATACATAAAATATACTCAATTCTCGTCAAAAATTTCAACTAATGCTGCACTCGCTAGTTTCCTTTAAGTAAATATGGTAAGATACTCACTGAGACAACAACTCATGAGTAGCTTTTTCATACGAAATACCAGTGATGAGCAAACCGTAAAGTGTTCGGTATAAACATGCATTCGTGAATAACTCCTTCATTGACTTCATAAAATCTTGATCGCTAAAGTGAATGGCAGCAAAAGCAACCCTGTCCTCTAATGGAATGTCCTGAAATCTAGGTCCTACACGTCATTTTTTCGGAAAAGCTAACAACTCACTCATTCTGGCTCCAATCCATTTCAAAACGATTATTTCCAGGAATTAATAAGATATACAGTTTACTTGCTGGTTGATAATGCAGTGAAAACTGGAAAAATCATCATAACGGCCATCCAGAAACGTTATCATCATATTGAAATAAGGATCCTTGACAATACTTCTGAGACTTTCGGAAAACAATTTCCTACAATAATTTTATAGCAGTGACATACAGAGAACAAAAATTAACTTAAATATATGTAAAAGGATAACCATTGTTCGGGCAGCTCTCGATAATGATGCAAAGCTTTCTGAAAAGCTTCCACCTCCAGCAAGCTTTCATTACTTGAATTTGAAGCATTCTCCAGCATCAAATCCAAAGTCTGCAAGAAAAGGAAAAAAATTATGCTATCACACACTCTTCGAACACTAGTTCCAAATCAACTCACTTTTTCCATTCTGGATGAATTAGCTGTGACCAATGCTACAGCTACTGCCCGACTTAGCGCCCTCCTGAAGAACATTGAAGTTTTTAGAAATATAAAAAATCCAAATTTATGCTCTTCGGTACTTCATATGCAAGATAACAATGCATAACAAAAAAAATGCAATATTGTAAGCAGGACCAAAGCAGCTGTACTCATATTACTGGTTTTATATTTTCTTTCAATGAACGGGTACAGACCAAATGATGTACGTCTTAATGAATAGATTCAGCAAACGACCTACGTTTCTACTACATTTTCGTCAATAAATGCATCCAGCTCTGTGACGTCATCAAAAATCGGCCAACCACATATCCGAAGCACTCGATCCCGTTCTTTTCCTCTGTACAGCTGTAACATCAGAAAGAGTGATATTTTCCAAGAGAGATTAAAGCTAATTTTTGAACTTCTTTATCTTAGTTGTACAGCGTAAACTAAAGGTCATAAAATGATCCGAAAATTTACTTAAAAAATGCGAACGTATTAAAAAACAGTACGAAAAGGAATCACATAATTCGTTAAGGTCCAGCTTAATCTTTCGCAAAAAAAAATGAAAGTTTTAGTGATTTACGACCGAAATTATCAGTATTTCGAGGAAAGTAAAATTTTAACGCTTCAAACAATGAGAAACTTTTTCAACTTAATATAAGTTGATGTAATCGTGTATTACTTCATCACAAGAATGAAGAAAGCAATGAACCGAAATTAAGACAAAATCACAATGAAATCACAATCAACTCAGAATAAGAGGATGAGAACTTACTGTAATGTGTCCGAGGAATGGATCAAAAACAAATATTTCCTCCGTAGTAAGTTCATTTTTGTCTGGATCTAAACCGTGCTGCATTACATCCATAACACCCGGAAACCTGCAACAATAATAGCAATAAAATAATAATAGCAACAAAAAAAAAAAATCTTAAAGAGTCATAGAAAGAAGATACAATGTTCCATATAGACATGGTTTCCAATTCACGATCCTAATCATGCGACGTATCCATTTCCACAGCCATTTCACTTCAGATGTTGAATATGGACAACAATCGATGATCTCTTTGCAAGATCGTGTATATGCTGAAATCAATTTTTAATCATTAATGGAAGTACTGTAGTTCATTAGTCACTTGAATTAAACCTACAATATTCTGAGAATTACACTTCAAAAAAATATGAAGCTCTATATTCTGAATTACTTTCCAAAGTTGTGCTTGAAGGAGAGCCAAAATTTCTGGCAGCACGACTCTTCATCACAAACGATATGTCTGCTGATTCATCAGTTACGGCCGGATCAGCATTGCGCACATTAAGCTGACCACCGGATGCATGAGCAATAAAGCCTTGAGATGAATAATCACCAGTTACAAATTTGTTAACCTGTAAAAAACAAAGATATTTTCAATAATGAATAAAGCATGACATCACTATTTTAACCACAGTGTTCAAATTAAATGACGGACCGTTGTAAGCCTGGCTTCAAACGTGCCATGTCCTCCATCTGGTCCCACCACCAACAAGCGGTTACAATTTTCAGGATGCCAGGCAAACCCAGAAACTCTCGAAATGCCGAAGATCTGAAAAAGAAATTCATTATAAATGGCGATTTCGGACGTTTTTAAGATACGACAGTAAAAGTAAGTAAAGAGAATAAGATCTATCCTCAACGTAACTTATAATTAAGTTCTAAATAAGAACGTGACAACTTCATGGAGCCAATATCTTCCGAACGTCGATTACCGCGAAATCCACCTTGCAGCAAATCACCTGCATTTGACATCCGTAACTAAATAAATCTTCACTTATAGCAGACCGCAGAAGTATCTATTTTTCCAAGGAAAGATCATTACTTATTACTTCTAAAATAATAGTAATGCATGAGAACAGAAACAGGAACATACGCTCAGAATTTTCGTTATACTACGTTCTTCTAAAATGCCTTCATATGGTGATATAAGTTCTGTCACAACTCTAGAATTCCGACGGAAACATGACAAGCAAGTTGGAAAATGCGGATTCCATAATATTTTCACTGCACCTGCGTCATTTCTTTTCTAAAATATTCCATGCTACTCGTTCATCAATTAATTGGTATTTTGCAGCCAAAAGATTATTTTTTACCTCATTACTCCATATAACCTGAAGTTTCTAGCTACGATGATGTGAGATTGATATGGGAGAAACAGCTTAACTTATAAGACTCATTCCAAATGGTAGAAATAACTCACAAAATAGGAAATTTGCATCTTGTATAAGGGAGATTTCAAATACCTTCGGTCGTATATACAAGCAAAATCGTCAATGATGCAAGCAATGCAATAATGTACATCACCAGTACTTATGCTTCGCACCTGATTTGAAACAGGCACAGAGCAAATTGGCCGCGTACCTGCTCGTATATCAAACATTTTTATTGAGCGTGAACATCCCAAACAAAGCATGTTTGAATCATTCCTGTTTGAAAATATGTAGGTGCTTTTGAATCGCAAAATTAAAATAATCGTTAAAAAGGAAAAATATACAGAATGTAAATGGTCTCTGATTTCGGAGACAACTTGAATAATCACTGATTAATCTAACATTTTCAACAACTGCGCTTGTTGTCAAATGAAATATTATTACTTACCTGAGCCAAGTCAAATCCATCACACGTTCATTACAGTTAAAACAAATAACATGCAGTTTCGGATTGCAGATGTCGTACACGCAGACAGTATAATCTTGAGAACGTCCACTGAAAAAAGAAATCTCCAAAAATTTACATAATTATTGCTTTTTGTTAGCGATCACAATGAAATATGTATAAAAAACATACCCTTCTAAATATGCAGCCAAATAAGCACCTGTTAAAGGATTGAAGTTTAAGGAAGTAACTGATTTCGGTACATCAAACACTAATTCCATCGCATCGTTCAGATCACTAAAATGACCCAAGTTAGGCACGAACATGGAAATCATGGGTGTTTGAAGGAAATGATGACTTGGAAAGTTTACTGATCACCTTATGATGCATCAGTAAACGATAATCCAGTGGAAAGGTTTACCTAATATCTGGTTCAGCAGCTACCTTACTTATCACTATTTTGCCATTCGTATAACCCAGTGCTAAAGCCTCATCAGACAAAGGACTTAGATCGAAACAGTGTAGACGTTCCTGAAAAATATTTAAGTCAGCTCTTTAATTTTTACACAGACTTTTTATTTTTGGCTAACAAATCAATTTAAAACTATCAAAGATGGGCCTGCATGCATCTCCCACTGCTGATATTGTTGAAGATTGTTATCAGCTCCACTTAATTTGCATTTAGTTTGATGACTAAACATTCCTATGCTAACATAAGAACTTTGAAACCGCTTTCTATCAATGCCATAATTCACCCTGTGATGCCAGTCATAACACTACATTCTAATTTTAGAACATCGCCCACCTGAGACCCGTAATGAATACCATTTTTACGAATATAATGATTCAAAAGAAATGTTTCGGAAACTATTTAAAAGCCACTTATTTAGATCTCTCTTACCCATGTACCTCTCAAGAAGCAAAATACAATATACAACAACTACGAATTACGAATTGTACAACCTCGTTTAAGTTTATTACCATTATGTTCTTTACAATAAATTAGTGTGAAATCAAACGGAATACATTACCAGTTCGCCGGTTTCGTTGATTGGTAAACACTGAAGCAACTTTGGTCGAACTTCACCAATATCTTCGTAAAACGCCACCTGTTCTGTAGAAAGAGCAATAAACTGTTGTCGACGACTGCTCAGCCAGCGTACATCTCGGAACATCATCCCTAAAGCAAGAACATCTGATCAGTTGAAGATACTTCAAAACATCTTACGAGCACACGTCACCGTACCAAATCTAGCCTTATCTCCAATGATCATAGCTAGGCTCGTGACTATGGCTAGACTTTGCGAACAAACTTTTGGGTAGACTCCATCCCACTTGTTGCTACAAATTTTGGTGTATCTTTCGAGTCTACGCAGTGGATTCTTCAAGTGAACGCAGTATGAGTACAAGAAGCTGGCAAAATGCTTTTGAAATTCTTTTGACTAGTAAATGCAAACCGCCACTACCGTATAGTATTTAAAAGTGAAGTTAAATGAGGACTGCTATAGTAGCACAAAACTTGCAGCTCACTTCATCAATGTTTTTTTTTTTTTCATTTTTTCCAGTTTTTGATCGAATTCGTAGTAGCTGCCTTATATGATGTTGAGAATGAACTGCTGAGATTACTTATTCCTCTTTTCTGTAGCATTCAAATAGGTCAGGTGAAATGGCATCCGATGTAACTATTTCAATCACAGTTCTATGCAATAGAAAGCAAGATGGCACCCGAATTGTACATCTCTCCAGAATTATTTCACATAGCAATAGCCATAGCAACTCACGATTCAGGTCTATATTACAATAAATCAATTATATTTCGGAATCTCAAATATTAAGAATCCATTTTTGTTTTCAGAACAGATACAACTTTTACCCTTATCTTCATTTGAAATTATAATTATTAGGTATGCTCGCAATTGTTTCCAGATGCTAACAAATATTGCTTTCAAATTTGTTCTCTCTAAAATATGAATGCTTTCTCCAACTTTTCATTTCTTCTCAAAGCTTACTAATCAAACTTTCAATATTATATTATGAAATTTTTTAAACTAATACTTGTCTTTCATTATTACTTAGTGTTAGCCTGAAAGTAGGCAACAATTAAAATGAACTGAAACAGTCAAATAAAATTTTTTTATGCGAAAACTTGATCTTATTCGCAACAAAAAACATAGTCATGCAGCCACAGAATTTTATTTCGATTTCTCCGACTTCTCGTTAGCTTCCTCAAAATTCACTGAGGATGCAAATCTCTTGTAGGACTCTAATAATCCACAAATTGCTTTTTGTACAGCTAGGTCACCTTGATAAAAGAATGTAGTTTTTATGTCAAAGCAAAATTATAATGAAATTTGGCGTTTTAGTTTTGCTTCTCCGTCTTCCATCATCATCTGTCCCTTAAACAACTTTCGATATGTGGTGATGCCATATGGAAGCAGTCATCTTTCCTTTCACTCTAATGCAAACTCTAGAAATATACCAACCATATGATGTCTTCCAGTTATTCACATAAATTTTTAATTATCAAGTTTGCATAAAGCTAAAAAGATGACAGATGGATAAATGTTCTTGAAATTGAACGAGAACCCATCATAAATTGTTTCATGCAGTAAATTTATTAATTAGTAGTTTGTTAGCCAAGTTATCGCAAGAGATGTCGATATGCAACTTTTAGCAAATAATGTCTTTGAAATGTTTAGTTGCTTTATATATGAAAGGCATGCATTCATCATGTCGGATTTCCTCTGCAAAAGCTTAACGATTACATTTCCTCACGTGTATCCATCCGATTAAGTCGTTCCGGTTTACATTATTATTATTAATCCCAAACATTCGGTAACTTTCTCAGCTGATTCGTTAATTTCAATCAAAAATAACGAAATTGACATACTGAATATCCAACCTATAATATCCTACTGAAATTTATCACTTTCCAACCAAAGTCCTACAAATAAGGGAACGCCATGGAAGAAGCTTTGCTGTATCCAAATTTGGTTTATTCTATTACATCACAAACACTTTATCCCATTACGGTTAAAACATTTGTCAGCAATACGATGGGTTGCTGCACGGGACCACCCATGATGTCATCCAACGACACATTGTCGCACGGCTGGTTGAATTACGGTGCTATCATTTTCATCAAAATCAGAATTTGAGTAGCTAATAATGTTAGTCTCTTGACTGTAATTAGATGAAAAATGAATAACAAAACAAACATTAGATTGAATAAGCCATTCCTGCGCTTCTCAGTTTATCTTCCCTTCTATGCCTATTTCGGATCCTGTCAATATGAGAATTTTTAATACGAATATGAACGAATTCCTTTAAATTGAACACGTTATGATTAGGTCAGAATTTGCCCTTCCAACACTTTTTTTTCACAGATTATTTTCAACAATAATTTGGTAGACGAGATGAAATGATGAAATATCCAGGCTTACATCTTTTTAAACTAAATGATTTTCCGTCATCTTAGACTAAAAATGTATCGCAGTACCAATTCTTGCAAAACTTTTGCAATACGGCTAGATCTATATAAAAGTTGTAGACGCTCCAGAATTCTTTAACTCCGGTTAATATGCATCAGTTAATGTTTTCCAATTCCAGACCTCGATAGTGAATTTCTGAATCTTCACGTTTTGATACACAGATATTATTGTTATCCACAATCTATGTACAACGTTAAAGCGTGGAGCAGAAATACTTCAGAGATACTGCAGCCAGAATCCTTCACAGAAACATTTATGCTGATTTGACTCCATGATGGTGTCTCAGCTTTTGCTCACTATTGCCAACTGAAACTGATCATCTTGTCCACACATTGTTATCGCTAACGGCTAAATATATATTAATTATTGGATTCGCTTGTCTTCATGCATTCATCTCTCATCCATCGAAACCTGATCCGATTATGTTGTCGCGATCGGAAACAGCTGAATGGAATGAGAACACAACAGAATATATAACAAACTAGGTTACTACCAGATTCTGATCGCATAAACGAAGCAACCCATGAAATCATCAGTAACAGACCAACCAATAAATGAGTGTAAACAGACGGCAACAGTTCACATATGTTTTTTTCAAAAGTTTGTTCGCAAAATGCGCTGCACTAAACGGCCACAACAATATTTTCATTGCAAGACTTAATTAATCAATGCATCCTCAGAGTAAAAGTTGCAATTGGTTACCTGGATTCAATATTATATTTTGCTCAATATTATTATTTTTTTTTTTTATATTTTGCAACAGTTATGATAATATGCTTAAACAATGAATTTCCCGACGCAGTAGTTCGCTCTTCAGACTTGATTTAGAAATAAGATTAGACTTTTGAAGATTAGACTTTTGCTCTTTTCTCACTTTACCGCTTTACTGTATACGGTATATAACAAGAAATACCGAAATACTTATTTTCATCACCAAATTTCGGACCTAAGTAAAGGCGATTTCGTTGTTCTGGAGTGCTATGAGCTATATTGAGTTTACGATACGTCTTTCAATTACAGATGCCATCTTCAATTCAACTTTCTTTGTATTAATTGCGTGGAATAATATCTGCTTTGGTATTGTCTGATGAATATTTATCATCTTAAATTCAACTTCACAAGTAATTGCTGTGTTTAAGCTACATCTCCTGGGATACTTTCAAGTTACATAATGAGTCAATATTCCGTGCCATCAAGCATTCACTGAATTTCTAAACAAGATTTACACTGACAGATTTGGTGAAGAATGTGCGAGATATTAGAAATGAAAGCTGAAATCGAACAATATAGATTCCTGAATGATGAGTTCCAGCTCGAAAATGTTTCCCTTCTACATGGCTTTAACAAGCAGATTTCTACAGTTCACTGTAGTATCTAAGTCGAATTATTAAACTAATTGGATGCTTGGATACATGAACATCATCAATATTTCAGCTCTGGCTTATCAGCACCACTGGCCTACAACAACTGCCATTCTTGTTCTCAAATTTGTTGAAATCAATTCAGCGTTTAGATAGATATAACCTAACCAATCCATATAAGAAGGTAATGAAATCATGCATAAGGATCAATGATGACACTGAAAATGGGATAATAAAGTGAACAAGCTGATCCATTAACCGAATGTTTTGAGTATTGCTCACATCCTCTTGAATGTTGCGATTACATTCGCAATCTAACGTTCCTTTCAAGTCCATTTCAGGATGCAATCGCTTCTCATTCTAAGCTAGTGATAGCGGTGCGAAAATATATTTCTGAATAGCTTAGGATGCACCCCATATACCACCGGAGAATCCGGCACCCCATAGTCTTCGTTTTGCAGTTGTCTTTGGCTTCGCATTATTAAACAGCCTGCAATGGAACATTTTTTTTTTTAAACAGAAACACTTAGGATAGAGTCTATCCGGCATAAAATTCAATATCCCATAGTTTAGGCCATTTGATTTTCATTGTCAGATGAAAGATTAGATAATGAATAATTTCACCGTCTGATTCGATTTTCATTCTAAGTAGATCACAGTGAATAGTCAATTTTCATTAGTATTGTACGCTGTCATATATCACCGTTCTATCACCAGTAAATACTGCTAAGGCATTCCTGCAGTACTTTATTTTTACAAGATTCGAAATAGATCCCTTTAATTTCAATTTCGTGCAGAATGGATAAATGCAATACTCGCAAGAGGTAGAAAAATTCTATTAAAATATCCAAGTAGAAGTGAAGATAATTAAATGAAAATTGCTAAATTAATGATGGCGTATGAATGAATAAACATGAAGAAGAAACTAGTGCATTTGAAATAAACATGTGACATTAGCTATAGAAGGAAAAATTAATATATCTGACTTTGACATCTGATTGCAAATAGGTATTGGCAGGATTCGATGATAAGGAAGATGACAATTACTATTTGACTACTAATTTAATGTTGCAAAAGGATTTCGAAAGAATGAAATAAAAATGAAGCATACTTTACCTCCACGATGTCTTTTTGTTGATGCAAATACCAATGCAAAAGGCAACGGCAGACAACAAGATGGATATGATGATAAGAGTAAAGGCCCAGTTAGGCATATGTTCATCAGCCTTCAGTCCTGCTGATGTAGTGGAAGATGTTGGTTGTCTTGTCTTCACATCCATTATACTTAATAATTCATCCACCAACTGTTCAACTTCCTCACTTTCGTACTTTCCTCTGAGCTGAAATAACTCCTGGTATTCCTCATACTGCCATATCTTGCAATCAAATATCCGTGCAATCACTATTTCTGTTCCTTTGTAGCTTTAGTTTTATACCATTAAAAGCCTTAATGAATAGTGAAGCATCGAAGTTGACAATTATAAATTAAAACCGAAAACAGTTTATTTATGTCAACTACAACCATACTTTGTCAGCAAGAAGACGACGATTTATGAAGAAGTTCCGCACGAGCAAGAAATTCAACAATTCAACTTTCGGTTACAACTTTTCAAATAATCTGTTACCTGAATTTTCATTACATAACAAAGTCAGCTCTGTTTTCTTTTATTTCTCGCAGTACCTTTTGTCCTTTTACTCTATCATTCTTATAGGCTATGAAGCACACTCAGACGACATCTTGTTTACATTCAAGTAAGTATACCAAAGACTTTATTGAAATTTACATAATCATTTTATTCACATCATTCCTCTCATATTTTTAATTAATGAGAAAGGAATTACTATGTTTCATCATTCAAGTATCTCAAAATTCGGAAAAAATGAGAAACTGCGTGACACGTGATACGTAAAAGCAAAATGCATTATTAACGATAACACCATAATACTTAAAAATTAACGTGAGAACTAATCTTTTAACAATGATTCTTATCGACTGAGATTTATTTTATGAATTATTTTCAGCGACGCACTCTAAACAAGTTCGTTGAGAGAGCAATGGCAGAAGAAACAGCTCAGGCCTTGTGCCCTTATTTTCACTCTTCTCTACCAGGCTCTCCTCCATGTTCTCTTTTAAACTTTTCATTGATTCTGCAACTCCATCCTACCCTATCATATGATGAATTCATAATATTATTATCAATTTACTCTTTTTCTTTCAAATTGTCACTAAAAAGTTGCCGGTTGCTAATGCATGAAAAAAATTCCAGTACTTGCTCCCTGCACAACATGCACACAAACGCGCTAGTTAATGATACGTTTTTATTTTTTAATAAATGCAAATGTCATCATTTGCAACGTGTGGGTCGTCACAGTAATGGCAATAAACAGTCCTAAAAAGACTGTTTGTTGCCTGATGATTGCCATTAGTGAAATTAGCGATGAAAAATAACACTGATAGCCATTATTAGTTTTCGCGTGATTGTAGAAAAACGTGCAGTAAAAACACCATGCAGTAATGCCATCCACAAATAAGTTATCTGTTTCTGATATAAATTTCAAAAGTACCACGGAACTTTGCAAAACCTCCACGGACAACATGTTATTGGCAGTTAATCATATTTTAGATAAGTTATTTATTCATTTATGAATTCAGTGTTTGAACAGTACTGTCTAATAGCTGCTTTCATTCCAAACAAGAATTAAGCAGAAGAACAATTGCGATGCCGATGAAACTTAAAATATGTTAGCTATCAACATTCCGCTGATTGCATCGCTTTTAGAGCTACTGTTGCTGATATTGCTATCGGAATATGGGGATAGTTTGGGTCAGACGTATGCCTAAACCGAATAAGATAAGCGAATCATCGGATTCTTTCTTCTTTACCCTTTTTTCCCGTCCACTACTGCAAAAAGGACTCAGTGTCCTGAAATATCCATCTCTGACCTTGATGACATCGAAAACATCTACATAATTTATATATGATTAAACACTACTTACGATGCTTTCAAAAAAATTAAATTTTCTGTTCATTAGTGTATATTTATAGCAGGTACACATTAAGTCATACATCAGATCCTACGTGATATTTAAATTGACTCTATTTGATTCCCGGATCTTGCGTGACATTTTTAAATTGACTCTATTTGATTCTATTAATGATTCAACTGGAATTTGTTTAGAGCTAAGCGAATATCTGTTATTTCCCGTTGGGAAATTACGAAGCAGTACTAATCAAAAGGCAATTTATTTGTATGATAGAGGTATCTATTTACTTACTTCCAATTTCTTCCAACACCTACGGTATGTATTCAATTGAACACTTCAATCAGAAGTACTTCTAACAGGCTATGGGATGGTAGAAAGGTACAACCTAATTGCTGCATGGAAAGCACAAAATTATCTGCGACGAAAGCCTGAGAATTACGACCTGATAAGTCCGCAATTGCAACTGGCGCCACAGTGTACTAGTATTACTGCGAACGGATAAAACTGGAATAAGCTTCCACTGATGAAACAGAACAATCAATGCGTCAAAATGACACGATAACTTTTCCGTCCATTTCACCCTCGTCATCTCTGCAAGTTTGCTCCAATTTTGTGTTGAACTACATTCTACCATTGCCACAATCACCGTTCCTCTACAAATAAAAAGCTCATTATTTAATCTACTGCGTATACCTTTTCTAGCACTGTCACATTTCCGGAAAAAAACAAATGATTTCCATTTTTGCTTTTCCAACACTGAAAGATAGAAAAAATATAAAAAAAAGATTATTCAGTATCTGCATAATTTTATTTGTTCACCTGCCGATAATTTTTGCTGACCGTGAAAGCTGCTCAGGCTTTTGCTGACTCCCATTTAAACACGATTCAAATCTGAAATTAAATCTATAAAATCAGTTTTATATACCTACACAGGACGAAATGTGAAATTGTTTCAGTAATAGATGCATCTGCGTGAACATGTTGACACTTTTCGAAATCAGAATGTATTAATGAATTCTTTTCTTTTTTTTCCCAATTCTTTCATCCCTTTTCTCCCCATTTCTTACATATATGTATAACCATATATTTGTACATCATTATTATCAGAAAACTTGTTTAAAAAATAGTGAGGAATAATGATGAGAACAGAGTTTAATTAAAAGGCAAAATTTTAAGTAAAGAAACCTAGAAGACAGCTGCTTTTCAATGTTGTTGACAACATGTTTGCTGTGTAGGAAAGACGATACGCAAATATGAACAGTATAGTATGTGCAGCTTGTACATTCCGAATCTACTGCGAAAATCCGTTTTGTATTTACTGAATTCCAGATTAGTGTTGCAGCCGCTATAAGTAATGCTCGCCTATGAACACATTGCATCCGAAGAATGATCTTGAAGAGGATAAATGCGTCTTAAAGAACTTGGAAAAATGGCGTGCATTTACACAAAGAATAGTGCTAGATTTAAACATTCTGAAATTTACTCGTACATAGAATGCATTTGAGAAATATGTCCATACCCAAGCCGCTAGCACCATTAATAGACATGTTTATAAAATTACATATTTATGAGTAAACAAATTGATGCCGAATTGGAAGGGTAAATAGAGCTAAGAAACTCAAATAAAGTTGCGAAATGATTGCTTCAAACTAACCACTCTTTTTCTCAAATAGTTTAACGCTTTTTCTTCATTCAAGATAACCCTTACTCTCATTCTGCTGAAGCAATATAAGTTCCAATTCAACTTTTGCAAAGGGTACGATTTCTATAATCTCCATACATCTCACGTTGGTTTTCGACGGCAACAATAATATGTCAAAAAATAAAGCGCAGGAAGAAGACGAATGAGATTCTATCTTCTACTGTGAAAAACAATGAAACAAGAATGAGCTCAATTATTCATATGTTTTTATTATAATTTAATATCATCTTTCGGACATATTGTTTATTCCTCTTCTTTCATTTGCTAAAAACTATTAATAGAAGCTGCAATATTCGCACCATGAGTCATTATAACTTAATTTTATTCAAACTAAAAATAAGAAGAGAACTCGGCTCATTATTCTAATTATTATTTCCCGTTCATCTTTCAGTTTTCATTCCACCATCGTAAACGTTTATTTGCATGGTAAACTTTTCACCGTTTCGACAAAATGAGTTTTTATTTGTCTTAGATTAACTTATATAAAATCCAGGAACAAATCGGGAATACATGAATGAAAATCCAGAGACGTTCCCGTTAGATCATTTTTTACTATTATGTGGAACGCAATTGGAAAAACTAACATCAGAAACTTCCAAATTTTTTTGAGCCTTGCAAATGTGTGATAATAACAGCCAGCCCTTGCTAGTGACATGACTTGAATAAATTTGATCACATACAGCCAATAACATTCATAAAGTCAATAAGAAAAAACTGATAATGAAAAAACATCGAAATATTTCTTTGGTTTCTATGGTTCGAGTATGTCTTTTACAAAGTAAATGCGCTCTCTGATATGAAATGAAATGCATTATCTATACAACAATGATAGCAGGTTTAGAATCTTTAAAAATGCTTCCTTTTAAACGATTTTTTTTCCTTCATAGAAATGAATAATCCGAAAAATGGATTAAAATTTAAACAATATTTGTGCTCAATAAAAAACTTCTATAGAAAAAAGAAAATTGTTTAAAACAAAATTATTTAATGCATTCTCAATTGTATGCATATAAAAAAATTTCACCAAAATATTAGTTTTCATTAGCCTAGAATAGTTCCCAATCAAGGAGGGAATCCTAAGAATTAGCCCGAAGTATTTAAGTGAGCTATAGTTTGTCCAAATACCAGAACATCGAAAAATTCACAATCATATTATTCAGCATATCGAAATAAAAATTTTATCATCCATCATATCAATTTTTCCGAAATATTTCATCGCATAATTATAGATATAAATACTATTTTATCACCGCACTGTTGCTATATCTTCATTAAGCCGTCGTTATATTATAATCTAGCCAGCTCAATACACCATCTGCTATATAAAATTTGCGGCCATTAGGGAGCAATTTAAAATGTGACAAAAGAAAATTTTGCTGAAAGTCGTTTTTTTGAAGTATGGAGCAAAATTATATGTTTGCTCTCCTTAATCCAACCGCAGCTTTTAGTTCCTGTTTTTCTTTCAATATTTTTTATAAAAATTTAAATGAATTTAAAAAATACATGAATTACGATAAAATACAAGATGTGACGTAAAACTGGAGGGGCTAAAGCTTGAACTTGAACATTTTCTTTGTAGCTAAAAACATCAATACAATCAACTGAATGTAATTCTAAGTTGCTACCAAATTGAAAGAAGGACCGCTGTGAACAGCGTCAGATCGAACAACAAATTTAAACAGTTATAATTCTCACTTTTTGATTCAAACATTATTAGACAAACAATTGCATAAATTGATTTCATGAATACATTAGAATTTTCAGAGCATCTCTTAAGTTGGTTTAAAAATCAATCTATAATTTTACAAACTATATTAGTTCTTCATGTTTTTAATTTATGAAAAGAATTTCCTGCTTTCATCAAAAAATACTAAAATATTTTCAGAGACTGAGTAATATCTTAAACAATGAAAATTTCAAGTATTCCTGAAGTTATATCATATGATCTAAAGCAATCAAAAACGAAATTTTTGAAAATTCTTTCAACTTGAATTTCTTTCTATCGTAAGGTAAAAATTAAGCTTGGAAAGCTGTTTATTCAAATTTGCACAATTTCGCTTGAAATGATTTAACTCAAAATTCAACCCTAAGCTTAATTGTGTACATAAAAAATCTAAGATGAAGCTTGATTTTGAGCCTCCATTTAATAGAAAGCAAATTTAATTCCAACATAAAATTCATGAGAAAATCTCTTATTTTTGGATCATTATATCAATCGTTGCTATTAAATATTACTTATCATAAATAGAATAAAATAACTATTCATTATAGATGTTTCCCCAATCAGACAATCTTCCACGCCCAACTTCTGAATCTTTGGGTACTGTATTTTTCAGATTAAACGCGCCAACCGTATGCAGTCTCGGAGTGATTGTATGCAATACTGTCGGATTTGAGACGCTATGAAAATCTAAGTCTGACATTATGCAGTACAATTCATCCGTTCCTTTTCTGTCTACCATCATTTATGTTCATCGTTCTTTGTTACTCTAACAGTCTCCTCTATGAGGCAATGTCATCTGAACTATTTCGATGTTCATCAAGGAGTGCCTGTGGTTGAGGGAGGGCAACAAGGTGTGATATTTCAAGCGTTTTCTACGAGTGCGGGTTGCAATCTTTCCCGGTGGTTGTTATTCAAATTTTTTAACAATTTCTTTTGCAAACAATTAAATTTTTGTTAAAAAAACAGTTAAATGAACTGACAATTTCAAGCAATTTTTATCATTGAATGAATTGCATTTAATTATTGTCAATTACCAATACTTATTATATGTACTTAATTATTCGAAATGCTAATTGATATAAGTTCCATGCGTTGTAATCGTTGTAATCGTTGTAATCGTTATAATCGTTATAATCGTTATAATCGTTGTAATCGTTGTAATCATTATTAATATTAGTTACAATAAAGCTAATTGTATATGGCCTTATTGGCTTTATATTTATTAAATTTTATTTGTAACATATGCGAATGATAGTAATAATTATTTGATATATAATATGTTATTAGGTCGCAAACCGTCTTGTACGGCTATATGCGGGGTTTCGCGAAGAGGAGCGAGCATGACTAATTATGGTTCGTTCGCTCAAGGAGATGGTCTTTTCACCGATGAGCGGGACAGGTTGGTTTCATCCCTCTCTCTCTGTCCCTCTCTCTCTCTTCTTCTTATTTTCTTTCTTTTCGTAACTTCATATCATTGAATTTTTATTTCCCGGATTACTTATTCTCTTATTCGAGTTTATATTGTAGCTATTTGTAATAGAGAATTACCTTCATATTTAACCTTTCGATTATTTCGAAGGATTGATAAGAAAGACTTCGCGTCAACCAGGCAGCAGCTTCCTTCTGGCAACGTTGTGAAGCAGCTGCCTGCTACAAGCTTTGGGCAAAATTTTCCACCTTGCACCAGCCAAAATATCGAAAAGTTGCAACTTCCAAATGAAGATATTTGTGCACCAAATCTTGAAGACGTCAAACGAGCCGCAAAATGCTTTGCTAAAACAGCTATCGATACTCCACACGGTTAGTTTATTTAGGTGTCCCTTTTGACTAGACGAAATTGTTTCATACTTCCATTAAAAGTGATAGTATAAACAGACTAATCAAGGTCTGATATAATTATCGTGTCTCTCATCAGTATTATCAAAATTCCTATGAGCTTTATAATTGAAAAGATGTTGTGTTTTCGGACAACATTTTGGTAATATTTTCTATATAAAATATCATATCTCTCCTTCTGTTCAATCTATATGTAAATATGACTCTCAGTATTTTGGAATTTTTCATATTCTGAATAAGTCATGATAGTATTTCCTTTATTGACAAGAAAAGTCAAAAATAGCTTTAAATGTTTTTCAGTGACAACGTATATGATTTCATCTTATTCCTACTTTCCTTTTGTTGCACTGCAGTCAAATGTTTAGGTTGAAACCAGTGGGAATTAGTATTTCAGGCTTACAAGAGCAATCTGTTGACAAGTGGGACATCTCTAATGGTGATGTTGAAGACGCTGAATTTGCTTATGTTTTGGACAACCTGCCGACCTCTTACGATGATTTCGAATCAAAAGTACTTACACTTTTAATTTTTGAAAGTAATTTGTTTTCGAAATTAAATGGTCTATTGCTATTTGATCTAGACATCTTAATATTATATTGTTGTTTTGCAGGAACTTTACCTTAAGTTAGAACGTAATTTGTCGAGCCCACTAATGACTTGTCAAAGTCCTAATGCAGATTCTGGACGTGTATCCGCTGGTTCAAGTTTTACAAAATCGTCTAACATGTATCTTTGTGATGCTGGAAGTAATCCACCGGATGCGGACGACCTTGAAGTACATGTCTTTTTTACATACGCTGTGCAGTGAAATAGTTTCTTGGTTCGTGCGGTGTACACTTTTTAATTACGCAATCCACATTGACTCCAAATTTTCAGGTTGCGATGATCAATCAGTCATTCGAGGAACAGCAAAAGCAAACTAAGCTATATGCAAGTCCTGGTTTAAAAGACTTGTTCTATTCACAGCCGAATACTATTGACGATCGTGTTGCAGTTAAAAATTTTGACAAGGAAACTATTAGTACTGCAAAACACTCATTGTTGGTTACCGCAGATACTCATAAAAATGAATGCACTGAACCACTCTTTCCTGCAGATTTATTGCTTACCGGTGTTTCTACAAATTCAATTATTTCTAAAGTTGGTTCACCGTGGACTGCCTGCAAAGGTTGAAATTTCATATCGTGAAATTTTGATTTTTCTGCTAAGCGTTTTCGCTTGTATCTATTGCTTCCATCATTTGCAGAAAAGTTTGCAAAAAGAGACCCTGAAATACTGACAGCAGTTAAGTCATCCGATATTCAGGAAGTAGCAAGCAATCCTCTCTCACCCAAAGCTATGACTGAATTTAGTTCAGGTTCGCTGTTTCCTTTTTTTTCTCGGTTTGTTTGAAAAACATACGTGAGAAGTGGATCTGACTTTTTCGTCATTATTGTTTTGGACGCCTGAATTTACAGGTCATGGAAAATTGACTTCCATTAACCTTCTAGCGTAACTTTCTAAATGAGAAAATGTAGATTGCGTCAGCGAGTGTTAAACCCTTTACGTGTCAGAGGTACTCTCATTTTATCCCCCATTAGATTTAACTTTTAGACGATTGGGAAAGTATAGAGAATTGGTTATAATGGTGGTTCTTTCGATATACAAGAAATGATTATTCATGATGCTTCTGTCCGATATGGTAATAAAAGAAAGAAAATAAGCAATTAATGATGAGATGATGATGATAGTAGGACTAAAAAAAAAATTTTCAGTGTGTTGCGAATATCCGGTATTTTTTCCGCTCATTTTCAGAGTGTTTAATACGATTTTTATCTAAGATCTGTTTTTAGTATTTATTAATTCATGAATATTTTTGAAGGATCGCACGAGGCATTTGGAAGTTCATTTGTTGCAATGAAGGCCATGTCAGCTTTGATGGGATCTCAGCATGTGAAAGGACCTCAGGTTTTATTTCATTGCATCGTTTTTCAGAATATTGCGAGAAAGCTTATGATCAAACATGAAAAAAATCGATTTTTCTAGATACATTTTAGAGTTGAGATATTTGAAACATTTTCTGGCTTGTTATCTTCAAACTTTATTTTGAGAACGTTGTTTTTCCTTTGAATCATCAGCTTGTTATAGGTAGTACTCAGTTTAATCATTGCTTTTTTTTACCGTAATTTTTTCTTGAACCATTTCAGTTTGCAACTGTTAATCATTTTCCGCTTTAGAAATTGTGTAGATGGTATTTTGTTCAACCTCATGACTGTCAGACTTAAGTTACTTTATGTAAATGTTTTGAAAACTTCATTTTTTTTTTTTGCAGCGATTTTTTAGCAGCGATTTCAGTCATGTTTTCAGGGCACTTTTTCAACATCTGCAATAGATGACAATATGGATGCTACTGAAGCTCTAGCTGTAGATGTAGTCGAGAGTCTTTTTGCTAGAAGCGGACTGGCGGAAGCTTCATGTGCTGTAGAAGATTCTGACAATCAGGTTTTTCATGTTGATATTAGTGTTGACACGTTTTTCAGCGTATTAAATTTACATTTTGACAATATCTTTTTTTTTTTTTTTCATTTTTAGATTTGCTTTTTTCAAATAATAAATGATTGTTTCTGTAGATCATCATCAGATGATCTACAGAAACAGTCATTGATGATCTACGAAATAATTTGATATATACAAATGCATTTCGTAGGTAAATTCGGCAATTACACTTCTGTAATTTCAAATATTCATGATTCTACATAATTTCTACTTCCACTTATTTGCAGAACATGGCAGAAAGCAACAATGAAAATGGTGTACTGAAGCCAGGCAGTAGTAAATTAGCTTCTTTGACGGAATCAATAGATGGTAAAAAGAAACAAGAATCATCAGGTGAAGGAATTAAGAGAAAAGACGAAGCCGTGGTTTTCAACAGCGGTGCAGTCGATTCCTGGGAAGAACTTGACAGTGATGACTACAATTCTAAACTTGTTAATGAGGTTCACATTGTCGCCTGAAAAATTGATTTTTCAAATTGCAGTTCTTTTTTGAGCATACTTGAGTTGTTTCCAGTTGCACTTCTTTCGAATTAATTAGATGCCAGGAATCCGTATGAAGTGTGTTTCTTCTTTGAATTGATTAATATATTATAGTTTCGCTTTTAATATATAGTTCTTGAGTAATATGAAGTTACAGATCATCTGATGGTTTTTCTAGATTTTAGTTCATATCCATCTTACAGATCGAAATAGCGATGTATAAGGTAAAGATTCGGAAGCCGAAAATCAATTACTTCAGCATTCCTCCTGTTGATCCCTGGGATGATAACTTACTGCCGCACGTTTTGGAAGCGTTCAACCTTCCCATTAAATTTACCGAAGACGATGTGAAGCAAGAGTTAGCCAAACATGATTGCGCTGACGTAGCTGTTCATCCTGTTGATGACACGCACTGTTTGGTCGTGTTTGCATCAAAAAATGCCGGTAAATTTCAAAGACAGCATTGTAATAAGATAACTACAGTATAAAATGGAATTATTAGTCTGAGGAAAAGAGTGGTTTGATTGCAGCATTGCAAGCGATGATTGCTGTTCGACAAGGACAAGGTACTGCTAAGGTACGTCTTCGTTCATTATGTGATGCGACCAGAGCTACACAGGAAAAGGCTCGCAAATATGAAGCAAGCCTTCGTCCTCATAAGCCACGTCCGCAAACAACATCACTTGTGGCTCGCCGTCTCGTCGAAGTTGCTCTTGGCAAACGCTCAAATGTTTCGGCGCAGCAGATCAGCAGTGAAAGAAAACAACTGAAAGATGCGAAAGGTTAGCAAGTGTTATATTTTCATTTATCCTTTTTCAGAAGAAAAATTTGCTACAGCAGTGTTGAAAAATAATTTTTAAAAGGTTCAGATTACTTCTTTCGGTAGTTATGAAGGTTCATTTGAGATTTTTTTTTTTTAATTTTAGTTACATTTTAGATTTGAAACAGGCGAAGGCTGCAATTTGGGAAGATGATCCATAAAATGTTTGTGGGGCGTGTGATTTATTTTCTTTGGGCGAACCAAAAAAAAGTGCAAGCAATAAAAGCAGCGTAGTTGGTTAAAAATTGGTAACTGATGCAGATTGCTTTTCTTGAAATTTTTTTTTTTATAATTCATTTGTTTTTAATGCTGTAAAAAAAAAAATCATAATCAATTTGTTCAGCTTTTTTTCCATTTAGCAGTTCATCTTTTTCATTTATCACTATTTTATTTGTTTTTCTTATTATCTTTAACAATTTTGCAACTCTGTCTCGTATTTTTTCGACTGGTTTCATGACGCCACGTCCATTTCACATTATTGCATTCATTTTTCCTGTACAAGCGTGAATCTTTTTTAATCTTGCTGTTCGCAGGAATTATGTCATCTTTTTATGAACGCACTTATTAATATCAGTTTTTTTTCTCTGTTTCGAAGATCAGTTTATCTTTTTTTACTATTTGCTTTGAAAAGAAAAATTCGCATCCAACATATTTGATTTTTGCCACATGTTGCTTTTATATCATTGCACTTTTTATATGGTTTCTGTAAGAAAGAGTGTTGCGGTGAAACAAGTCTTACATTCTTTTCAATTAGACTTATTTTCTAGCACGATCCTTATTGACAGTTTCTCATCCATATATATATGTATATATATATATACATTTATACATATATATATATATAAAGTGCGTCAAAAAATCTTCGGCTTACTGCTTGTTTGCTCGACGTTCTCAATTACTGGATATTTAACCCAGCGATTCTATAAGTGGATTTGTCTCTCTCTGTTAAAGCTACATTTCATTGTATCTTTACAGTTAATATAAGCGAAATTTCAATGCATGAGTTAAATTGATTATTTCAAAAATATTGCGTTTACACTCATTTCTGACAGTTCTATTGCACTGATATTTTATTTGTTGGCATGTCACTACCTACCTACATTTATCTTCAAATAAATGTTTTTGGTGATCTAATGATTATCTATAATGAATAGCGATCAAAGCAATACTTACATGCACACGATAAGGAGCCTTATTTTTTCCATGATTTTGTTTTTTCTGTATCGCAGTTTTATCGTTTTGCTTATGAATTGTTCAGTTTTTTTTTCCATGCAGTGGTGTGATTTATGCTAGCATCTTTCTGATTATCACTATTCGCTTGACACTTTCAATAACGCTTTCTCTAAAATCATTTTCGCCCTATGCTTTCTACAAAACAAATGTTTTTGCTTTCTAATGAATCACGTAATTTTTTTTTTTTGCAGCACAGGTTTGGGCTTAAATTAGAGTTTCGCATGTTATGTTTTCTAGTTTCGTCCCCGTTTCAAAGTTGAATTTGCCTAAATTTTCAATCGCGGTGTTTCAATTTCATTTATATGTGTGTATGTGTATGTATATGTGTGTATGTTAATATCTGCCGTCTGTTTTTTTTTTTTTTATTTTTCTGGACATTGAACTGTCGCAAACTCTGTTGCTATTGAGATCACTATAAGAGAGGTAAAGGTCTGACAATGCAACATTCTTTTTTGAAAATTTCGTCTGATTTGATAATATTGCTAGCGTTAAGTTAATATCATCAAGTTCACTAATAAAGTTCTACAGAACTATGGGAATATTTGCACGGCATCTGGAGTTTTTGCTGGATTCATCATAAAAAATGTTTTCATGTTAGCTAAACATTAAGAAAAATGTGATAATGGAATAAGAGCAAGTGCAATAATCAGGGTAGTTGATTCAAGGACGGTTATGGTTACATTAAAGAAAGTGATCGACCATTCACTGTTTATCAGACCGAATGTGTTGTTACCTGCAGTAAATGGAGGTATTCAAGGAGTAAAGTGGTGTAATCTTCGGGAGAAAGGTGACTTTTAAAGAATCTTTAGTTGAAATTTCCATGCAACAAAAAAAACTTGGGGGAATTTAGCCATATTTTTTTCTGCTTTAAACATATGCGAACCATTTTCATATAGGTTTATCAATGAAGATGATAAAATCGCAGTCGTGCAGAACGTTTATTTTTCATGTTTTGCCTGATTATAGGGAAGCGAGAGATAATAAACATGTTGAAATTCGAGAAAATTTTATTTTGCGTATACTGTGAAGTATAAATTTGATAGTGAACAAGTGGATTTTTGTGTCGTATTTAGTGTTTAAGATGCTCAAATTTCTGTGGTATTCTGATCCCTCTTCTTCAGTTTTTCATTTTCTTGTTCATCATTTTCGTCTTTATAATTCTTTAAGATGTAAATAGTTCAAGGTGGGGGACATGAGACTAAGAGAAACGATGATAATTATTGTTCAATGAATAATTGTTTGGATTAATGTCTAAATAGTAGCAGTTTCAACCAGCTATCGTACTTATTCCTGCTTATCACGATACCTTATCTTGTTTGCCTCATCTTTCTTTTGTTCAGAACAACTAGCGATTGTAGAGAATTTTTTTCCCTAGGAATATATTTACAAAATATTTATTTTAAAATATCCAGCAGAGATGTCTGAAGTAGTCAAACTGCATCCTGCTTTTCTTTTGCATCACCATAATGATATGTTGAAAATTTTAAATTATAGTTTTTACATTCTTTTTTTCAAGTTGACACGAGTGTGATCCAATGAATTCCTTATTGACATTGTTTCACATGACTAAACTATTTGATGTACCCAAAAAGTTTTCAATTTCTTGAAGTGATTTTTTTCATTTAAGGAAATTCTTTTCTTGAATTATTTAAATTGTATAAGTGAAGAAATTATATATAATTGCTCTAAAAAATAAAATATTTTTCACAGTACTGTATTTTGATCATCACAGTTGCCCATGAATTAATAATTATTGGCATGTAATTTGCATATTGAATGAAATTTCTGTCTACTCGATAATGTTAAAAATGCTATGAAGTTGGCAGCCTTTGCATACAGATTGTTGTGGTGAATTATGATGATCCATCAAATGGATCATCATAATTCACCATTTGATCAGGTTAATGATAACGGTGTACTGTATTATTGGGTTGCACTGTTATCTGAAGCGTAATTATTTTATATTGATGGATCATCATAATTCACCATTTGATCAGGTTAATGATAACGGTGTACTNATGGATCATCATAATTCACCATTTGATCAGGTTAATGATAACGGTGTACTGTATTATTGGGTTTCACTGTTTTCTGAAGCGTAATTATTTTATACACAACTGAAAAAAGGCCTCCTATGGAGGAGGTTCGCTTGATCAGTTGAAGTGATTTGAATTTGATATAGTAATCGTCTAAGAGTTGCTATAAGATACTTATGTGTGAGTTTCACATATAGAAGTGTCAAGAGATAGGTTGCTGCATTGATGGATGTGATTTAGCAACTGATTAGATGATAATTTCGGTAACATGCATGATAGAAACAGTATCAGTGGAAGAAATTTGATTTGTTCCCTTTCATTATGTCTTGTTACTTTCTTTTTATTGCTAATTAGTTCATTAATTGTAAGTAATTTAGTTTAGCTTTAATATAGATTTTTTTGCAAGTCTAATAATATGTTATTGCGCTAGCAAAAATATTGCAATGTAAGAGAATCATTTTGCTAAAACATTAATGCAATAATCATTAGTTGAGCAAATAATGATAAAATGCTTTCCTTTGTCAAAAAAAAAAAAAAAATATTTTATTTCATTTCAAAGTAGATCATCACTTTCAGTGTTTTACGATGACTTATTTCAATTTTGAATATTGAAAAAACGATGAGATGGCCCTTCAATATAATATTAATTCACTCATTCTGTATTCATCATTTGTCATTTAATGCAAGTCATCATCTCTTAGTAATATAAATATTTTATGGTATACAAATCTTTTGAAATAGATTTACCATTGTAGATCAGTAAACCAATCCATCTATTATTGCAGTAATTTATTTAGCTTTATTAGCAATGAAATGATAAATTAGTTTTGTTTCAAATTCATTTATAAATTAGCAATTTATTCAAAATAAACAAAAAGCAGTGAAATTAATGAATAAAACATTACGTGTAAAATAAATATTTGTTTATCTTTAAAGCATATATCAAACAAAAATATTTCCCAATTAATACTTCAACTGTATTTAGAAATGCAACTTTAGTAAAAGAAAAATATACATTAAGTATTGTTAATTGATGACTAATATTTATGTGAAATGCGTTTTATTGATCGGTGAAAAGTGAAAGCGATTTATGGGGGTGACTACGATTTACTGCTAAAGGAGTATGTAACATGAGAGTAGAGAGAAGTGCAGTAATGCTGCTACTACTACAATCGCATTATTAAATGTTAAAAGTCTCTAAGCCTCTAGATGCTTACATCTTATATCTATCTCATAGTTTCAGAGTTTCAACTAGTTGTAGTGGTTGGTGGTTGTGGTGATACAATTAATTCTTAAGTTTTCATATTTATTAGATCATCTAACAACTTTTGCTTTCTTGTATATTGCATTGCAGAAGCTGAGTGAATGTTTTTGCTCACATATTAATGTTACGGGTAGATTTTAAATTATTTTTATGATCTTTTTTTACTACTACTTACTCGCTCTTTTGAAACTTTTTCAAGTTAAATGATTTTATCATTGCTTTGCTTTAAACTTGAAAAACGGACACAATAAAGTATTCACTACATTACTTGAAATTTGTTTACTTTTTTTTTCACACTGTTCTATGGGGAATTGAAATTGATATCTTAAATTCTTTTTGCTAATACTTTTTTCTGCTTATGTTTATACTTTATATTGTTTCCGCTTATACATTTCTGAGAGGAGATGGATGAAATGAGCTATTAATTATCAATTAAGCTATTAATTATTAATTAAGTTATTAATCATGATGAAATGAGTTATTATAGCTATTCATTATACTCTTACTTCTCATAATCCATACTAATGCGTATTTTTGTTGTTAAATATTTGTTATTTACAATTGAATTCGAAATGGCATGAGAATTGTTGTTTCATGCGTGTGAAAGTTATACATTTCATTTTTCTTTATTTTCCATCAAACCTCTGAATCACACCATTTTATTTGAATTTTTTAGCAATTTATACTTCTGGCTAAAAATTATCCATCAGCAAAAATAATAGTCCAGATGGGAACAGTTATTAAATTTCATTTTTATGAGATTTCTGAAATCATTCATTCTAGTTGTTTGATAAACTGTTTCATTAATCTTTTTGACTGTTAGTTTTTTGCACCTGTTTGAATTAGTGTAGTAGCGAATGATTGATGCACGCGCTATTGTTGCAGGAAAATTAGATTTTTGTATCTATTTTTGGAGCATTTCTTTTTTTTCTTTTTTTTTCAGTGAAATTAAGGTAGCAGTAACTTCGCCAATTCAAAGATAAGTTAAATTTACGTCCAGCAACTCCTGTTGCCTATGACAACGAAATTAGTGCTAGGTCACAATTGTATGTTTTTTGAAGATTCGAAGGCTGAAGTTAACTTTGCAGGAATTAATAATCGTAATCTTAGAGGATTTCTAAGAATTGTTTTAGAATTCAGAACACTTTTAAAACTCTAAAAAAAAAAAGCAGTATGAGTAAAAGATATATTGTATGTAATTGAACTAGCATTTTGCTCCTGAGACATTCATTCTTTCCATACTTTCACATCGATCTTATCCTGATCAGAGTTTTTGAAAAAAAAAAACCATGTTGCAAAGAACTGTTATTTGGATTTCTGAAGCATTCTCGAATCCAAAAAACGACTATTTCTTCGATCTTAGCAGATTTTTGTTCATTTAGTATACCTTTACTGATATTTATCCTCCGTCGATTGTAAAGCAATGTGATCATCCAATCCCCAATACAAATGTATCTTTCGTTTTTTTTTTTTTTTTGTTTTATCTCAGAGATATTAGCAAATCATTTGTCACCTTATGTTGTGCTTAATGAATTATTACGATTAGGAATTGCTATAGCATAATCTCGATCATTTCCAGTTGGATTTTTCATAGAGAGCAAAAGTTGTTTGCAGAAAAAAAAGAATATTTTCGAAATGATATTGATGAGTGGCCAGTGTTAGTGGCAGTAGCAATTTAAGTCATCAATTGTCTCTTTGTTAGTCTTTGCGACATCGATTTTTATTCAATTAAATGTTGAAAGTATCAAAAGAAAAGGAAGGCCAGAATATTATAGTATAATATTATCTATTACTAAAAGTGTTGTTGTCGAATTTTTACTGTATTATAACATACCTAATAGTTTTCACAAAATCTGGCAATAACCTTCTGTTATTGTGCTCATTGGGAATAGAGGCAGTGAGCTTCGATTTGTCTCATCAACATTCTCGAGAACAGTGACAATGATATGCAATGATCAGACTGGCAGATTAATATGAAAATATTAGTTGGTTGAGTTGTCTGTGTTTGTAAATTAGTCTTTTTAGTCGATTCTCTTCGGTGTATATGGTAGAAGATTTCTCTTATTATTTTTAGTATCTAAAAAGAGAATTATCCTCATATTCCGTGTTCAGCCGAAAAAATTGATGTAAAAATTGACCAGATAGAGTAGCTGAGGTAAAGTTAAATTTAACGTAATTCTTAAAAACTGGAAGTATATCAATATTCTGTATAATCAAGCTATCCTTTCACAAATGAAAAATTTAGAAATTTCAAACTAGAAATCTGATTATCATAATTTCATCGCTGGTTTTCTCTCTATGATCTGCTACAGTTTGTTTTCACAAACTTTTCACAAAGTTTTTTTTTTTCACAAAAACAAACTGTTTTCACTGAAATGTGTCGTAACTGTTTAATAGCTATTTTCCTTATCATTTGTGTGTTTCAGTGATTGCTCCCTAAAACCTGTTGCTAATTTTTAACTGCTGTTGTGTTCGAAGAGCAGAAGTCCCTTCCTTCTTCTTACTGTCAATGTAGTATTGGCAGAAAAATTTTGCTTTATTATCGATAGCTTTTCAACCGTTTGCTTTCATTCACTGTGCTTTTGTTTCATTTTCCTCTTAAAATAAAAGAATTTTTTGCATTTTACTGAAATAATTTTTCCATTTACAGCGTATTAGGAAGAAACAAACTGATTTGTGGAACGATGTACGAGGAATTGGAGGTAAATTGTTTGGATTCCCTTTCCATTTTGCTAAAAGTTTATATGTTGGAATATTCTGGAATTAAGTGCGTATGCTGTTCCGATAAAGCGAACATTGTTTAGCTCAATCCTCTTCGCTCTGAAAAATTTCTGCAAGTCAGTGATTTCCATGACAAGTCTTTTTTTTCGATTCGATTAAAATTTATTTGAATGTGAAATTATCACATCAATCTTTCAATTGTTTAGTACTAAATCTTCAGAACTTAACGGCTGAAGTACGTAAAAAAAAAAATACGCAAATTACAAATATGATTTTTCAAATATGAGTTTTATTCCTACCGCTTGAAAAAAGGATACTGATAAAACACGCACAAGTATACACACATACAAGCAAACACATGTGCGATATTTTTTTATTTTGTCTGTCATCATTAATTTTCATCTTGTTTTTTCTAGATTATCAGTATAGTTTTATTTTCCAGATTTATAAATATCTAATTGTTGTGAGCTTTAATCCTTTTCGCTTTGAAAAATTCCTGCAAATCAATTATTTCTATGACAATCCTTTTTTTTTCGACTTGATTGAAATCTATTTGAATATGAAATTATGACAGCAGTCTTTTTTTTCAAGACATTTTTCAAGTTTATTCTTAGCAAACAATAGTTTTTGAAAATGTTGAATTCTTTAAATTTCGGTCCTTCTTTGAGGTATCTTATTCAGGACTTAAAGTACCGTATTTACTTTATCCGGGACTTTTATCCATGAATTCCTATCGAATTTTTCGATTAAAAAAAAAAAAAGATGAATATGGAAAAAAAAAAAAAACATTAAAAAAAGATGAATATGACCAACAGTGTAATTATGCATTAATTGTTTACTTAATTTGTTTGTTTGCTTTTTCCATTCTGACAATATATTCTTTGAAAAACTTCTTTTTTCTTTTAATGAATAATTTGTTTTCTATGAGAGATGAATAAAAGTTAATGGCTACGTTAGTTCTCGTTTCCTATTGTTGACATTTGAAAGAGAATGGGGGATTTCCGGAGTTTGCACATTTCATTCGAAATAGTCGTAAGCTCGGCTTATTTCCGAACAAGTAGTAAAATTTTTTCTCTGTTGGATGGCTTTAATGGAGGATATATAAGACGAGGAGAAATGTCACTTTTTTGTGATATGTAAGAAGAAAAAAATTAGAGAAATGAATATACGTTAAGATTATTGTTAAGAAATCAGACATTATATCTCTGTCCGCGGCCAGTCGAAATTGTCCGGCAAATAAAATGATCATGACTGAAATTGGGAATTGCTCTTGTGATTCTCGTAGTTCATTTTAAGTATAAATATATTTCTACTCCTTCTATTTGACACAAATACAGATGCTTAGATCTAGTTAATTTCGAGATTTCATCCGGAAGCCACCTCGGGATACTTAAATCATATATTTCTATAAGCGTTCTATAGAAAAACAATTAACATTTGAAAATTATCCTTAATGTTGCATTCTGTGATGCTTTTATCACTTCAGTTTTACAGATGATTTCGATACAAACTACAAAGTGTGGCTTCATCCATGTATACGTTCAAGGCAATCTAGATGACAGAAATGGCAAGACTATCATGATGACGCTACATGATGTTGGGACAAACTGTATGTCTCTTAAATTTTATTCAGTTATCTTTAAAATAAATTTTATGAAAATTTCTACTAAAGCAGTGATTTTAGATGTTAATTTGCCCATAATTATCTGATGGGAAAGAGACCATGAAGTAGTAGAGCGATGTTCCATCTCATTTTTGTTATTACCGTATTCGACACTTTCTTTCATATATCATTTTCTAATTCGTTCGAAAAATTCTGGAATGATTAGTTTTCAGTGGTTAACAATGTACTAATTATCGATAATCTAATAAACTTTTGCATTAATATTAGTTGATAGCTGTTCAAGTTCGGTTTGCAATACTGTTATTACTATTCTAAGATAGCTGCATTGATGAATTTGATATTTCTAGAATTTCTAGTGAAATCTATACTACTTACTTTCTTCGATCAGTCCTATATAATCCATAATAATTGTTAAATGGGAAAGAAGATGAAAAGAATTTTCTTGTTCTTTTTTAATAGACGGAGATGGCCTGCAACTGGCAAATTTGAATGGACATTGACATTTGACCTTATTGCTCTTTTATCAATTATTTTATTCACTTCTACTGATTAATTATTTCCCCAATTATTTCTAAATACTTTTTCCTTATCACTGAATCGCGAAATTATATTGAAAATTTAGCTTACCGTTAGTTGATCTATTGCTTATCAGATCAACCGTCAGATGTCAGATCATTGTGAGGGATCTTGATAACGGTTTATATTTGAAATTGCAGAGTATTGTTGTTTGTAGTCGCCCTTTTCTAATTTCCTTTACAGATAAAAGTTTTGTGCGCTTTTGCAACCATCCATCAATGGTTGATGTGAAAGCGAGGTCAATTTTTTTGCATGTTTGCATTCCTGGTCAGGAAGACAATGCACCAGAATTTGTGGGAGAGTCAGTGATCGCTTATTTTATTTATTTGAATTGAAATCAAAAAATTGTAGATGGGTAGAATGAACTTTCTGCTGATTTAGATGAGCTTGCATGTTCGATTTTATGATAAGTACTTAGAATTTGTTTAAACAGAGTTGTCAACTTTATTTGAAAATGGTATTTGAAATGTAAATGTTTGGTCGTAGGCTCAGTTGAGAAAACTTCAATTTTTTTTTTTTTTATTTTATTTAAACGAGAGGTGATTTCGCTGCAACAGAATGAAGGTATCCGTGTGTCCTTATTCCGGAGTTACAAAACATGAAAGTATTCGTCTATCCGTATTCCAGTAGCTACAAAACCGGACATCTTTACTGCACTGGTTTAAATTTTGATTTTCTTAGCAAAGTGAATGAATTTATTGCTTCCAGTTTTCCGACGCTTGATCAGCTTGGTGAAGATCTTGTTTGTATACTCGATAAACTAGATGTGAAAACATGCATTGCATTTGGCGAAGGAGCTGGTGCAAATATTGTTTGTCGTTTTGCTGTAAGTGTAGTGTACCAATTTTTGTTTTTATTGCGTAATTTTTGTTTTTATTGTGTTTTTTTTTTTTTATTCAGTGAATGCAGCATCACGCTTTTTCCAATTATTATGCTTATTTAGATGAGTTGTGTTTGGATATAGGCAAATTATCTGTATACCCTTTTGAAAATCACTTTGTCGTATTTGTTTTTCTAATTTGTTCAACTGAGATCAGCTAAACTTTAAGTTTGCTTTATTAGATCTGGGCAGAAGCGGATAACAAGCAAGTTGTTTCAGTGTTTTAAATTACAGTGAATATTGACCTGCATTTATGTGGTAATCCAACTTAAGTTTACAGATGTCTTCTCCAAATCGAATTATGGGAATTTGTCTGGTGCACTGTACTTCAACTACTGCCGGAATTATCGAATATTGCAAGGATAAAGTTTGTTATAGCAACTATCTTTTTATAAGCAATCTAAAAAGTGCAACTTTTTCAGTTTATCAAGAATTAGAATTTATTTGGGAATTTAAGAAAATGGAAGCTTAATTCTACTAAACTTTACAATACAATGCATATTCCATACTCGCTCATGTATCGTTTGCGCTGCTATTGTATTTGATTTCGAACTTTTTCATTACTTTTTAATTCGTTTAGAATTTTTAACTGCGAGTTATTTTCCTCATCATTGCAGCTTATCAACATGCGTCTCGAGTCAGGTGTCATGTCGCAAGGTGCATGGGACTATCTTGCAATGCACAAGTTTGGATCTGTAAGCTTCCTTTTTTCGTTTCAAAGTATTTATAGTAGTAGAACGAGAAAATAGTACCTGTCTATTGAAAGTTCGAAAATAATTTTATTAATATATCGTTTTTTAGACCGATAAGCGAGAAAAGCAGGCTTATATTGAAGAGCTGAAAAACTGCTTGAATCCGAAGAATTTAAGCAAATATCTTTATAGTTTTTCGAAGAGGAGTGACATATCATCTCTCATTGGTACTAAGTTGGATAAGTTAGTTCACATTTTTTGTCGATTGAGTAGTAAAACTCATTGGATCTGACGCTTTGCTTATCGAAAAAAATGAATTTCCATCGTCAGGTTTCTGATTTTTGTGAATTAATTCTGTTTCAGTTCTTACTTTTTATTTAAGATATATGTTATACTTAGGTTTTTTTTCCAAACTTTAGTTTGATTACAACATTTTATCCAAGTTATTGGTTAGCAATGGATTTTGCATTCGAAACAAATCCGTATAAGTTTGTAGTCTTCACTAGTAAATGAAACATTTACAGTGTGGATGCACTACTGGTTACTGGTGCACGGGCATCACATTTGCATACTGTCTACACTACACATAAGTCAATGAATAAGCGGAAAACAACATTGTTGGTTGTAGATAACGTTGGTGATGTGATGGCTGAAGCGGTTCGTTCTTTATGAGTTAAAATATAATGAAAACCATACTTGAATATTTTATAATTAAATCATCTATGCATATCTGAATAGTCTGGATTTTCAGCCTGAGAAGCTGGCACGTTCTTTAATTTTGTTATGTAAAGGTTGTGGTGTGCTATCCGGAGTAGCCATTCCTGGAATGGAGCGACAGCGTACGTTAAGCAGGTTTGCAGAATTTTCATGTTAGCTAGACATAGACATACTTTCAAATTATAGGAATTAAACAAGGCATAAGCTCAGTAAAAAACTGAATTCACATTTTTTAGCAATTTAACTTATCATTTTTGTTTTCAAACGTTCATTTTTTTTAGCTCAATGGAAGAAGCAGATCGTCCACGACGTTTCTCGCTTTCACAATCAACAGCCCCTGTTTTTCAGTAACCTTATCCATAGTTTCGTAAAAAAATTAGAGACCTTTTTTTTTAGCTGTTCAGTGAATGCACGGCACAACATGAGTTGCTTTTTATTTGGGTACATAAAGCATCAGATCACTTTTAAAAACAGCGTTTCCGAAATAGCGATTTTTGATCATAAACAGTCAACACTTCTGTTGATGACTGATCACATCTCTGAACTCTGTTTGTCTTAATTAAAAAATTTGAAACTAACATTTCAATTTAAAATTTGAAACAATACTAACATTTTTGTGATCTCCTTGTGCACTCTTTTTGATTCGTAATGAAGCAACTCTGGGCACATCTTTCAAGCTCTTGTCAGCAAAACTATCAAGACCAAGTCAGCCATATTCCAGATACTTTTTGTCACAGCAACTTTGAAATCGACCAAGTTTAATCACAAAAACGACAGATTTTGGTACAAATTCACTTCTTGTTAACTCTATTCCCCCGTGTATTTTTTTTCCCTTTCATACTTATAATCTTCTTTCTTAACCATGCAAATACATATTTTCAGAAAAATGCAATAGTGAATGAAGAATTTATTAACTGTTCTCTAATTCCCGCTTTTTTCCTTTTTTCTAGGTTTCAAGTTGAAATAAGGGCTTTCTTCTCGAATAATAAAACTAAATTGTGATACAAACTCCTTTCTAATTTATCAAAACTTATCTAAAAATTGTCGTTTATTCCTACTGAAGAACGCCATTTACTTTACTTCAAGATATGATAAGTTGGATCATCTCGCGTTCATCTTACACCACCTCTTATTAGTATTGTAAACATTTTGAAATTAGTCTTTTTCTCCTACAGAATCTCTCTTTTATATAGTCAAATCCATTCCTTTTCTTTATCCTAGAATTTGAATGGCAGCATCATCCGCATCCATTCACTATTTATCCTTGTTATAAGTCAATTTATCATTGGCTTTTCATCCATTTTCTTGAACAGATGTATACACCATATCATACTGCACTGACGAAATAAAATTTAATTGTAAACGTTCTAAACTTACATACCTGAAATTGGATACAGAATCATTCCAATATTTTTGCATTTCTGAGTTGCAGTCGCGATAAACTACGCTGCAGAAGGCAAGTCGTCGTTAAATTTATTGAATTTGATGTGAGGGAGATTTTAGTATAGTTTTATCCGATGTAGTGTGTGAAATTATGAGTTTGTGAAGCATTTTGTTTGTTCTTTGACAGAAGAATAAGAGCAATGAAAGAATTACGCTTTCGAGGTGGATAATGAAAAACGCGCAGTATGTAAAACTAAATCATATAACTTCGTGTAGGTCGAGTTCCGCAATATATTCCGCTAGTTCTGGAAAAAAGTGGGGCTAGAAAAAAAGAAAAAAAAAGTGTAATTAATGAAAAAAAAATTACGCAACATTGGTGACGATATCACACTGTAATCGAATCTAAGAGATGGAAGTTCATCCTGCGATTCTTACAACTTAAGCACTTCAGCGGGAGTTTCGCAAAAAAAAAAAAAAAGAAAATTACAGCAATAGTTAAAGCCATTAACTCACTATTCAAAAAAGTAGCGGAGGTATACTATTATTGCCTTTTCTACTCCTGTTAAATATCTCACATTTTATTACCAATATAAGGCGAAAGAACGAAAAATGATACAACTGCAATATAAATAATGAAGGATCATTTAGTTCTTAACAATGATTAGCCATTTCTTAATAAAACGCAGTTTACAACTAAACTAGCAAAAATGTGCAAATGAATTTGGCATCATTAGTCATTGTTAAAGCCGAGAAAATCGGATTGTACGTATCCGTTTTGCAGGAGAGATATGAGAAAAACAGCAAAACATTAATATCAAAAGTAGTGAAATTAGTACAATTGAAATCAGTTGGCACTCGTATACTTAACTTTGGAGCGAACGATTAATAAAAGCGACAAATCTATTCCAATGGAATTACCATCTCCTATCGATTATATAATAAATACGATCAAGGCTGCTCCGCGTAAAGCTGATCCTGTGATAAAAACAGCGTCATATATCCCCAAACGGATGGCTCACGTCGCAAAGATCGCCTTTTGCCAGCCTTATACAACAACCATAACGCAATACCCACTAGTAAAAGCAGCAATATAATCCGGTATGCAGGAATTCGATCATTAACTAATTGGTAATTAAGATATTGCGACTTACGCGTTACAGTTCCACGAAGTGGAAAATACCTGCAACAATAAATTTTTGAAGTAACGGGAAATGTACACTACATGAATAACTGTTCAACCGAAAGACAGTTAGAGACTTTACAAAAAATTCAGAGCGATAAAATTTCCACTGACAAAAGAAGAAATGGAAGTTAAAAATTCTCCCATTCCGAACACAATTTTAAAACCTTTATTTGTTTATAAAAACTATTCAAGCCTACGCATCAATTTTAAAACCTCGGAGATTGAACAAGAACAATAAGTTACTATGAAACTAAGAAATGACGAACCTCATATGATATAACAGGGCTCCTAATGCCCAGTGCGCTTCTTGTCCATTAACATCAAAAACGGATCGAAAATGATTGTGAGTTTTACTAATGGAAAAACCATAATGAAGAACGGCTGTTATCCAAGCTGATTTAAAACACTGCGTTTGCAATCGATCTTCATCTGCCTTTGGGTAGATATTGTTCCGATACTGCATCTAAAGTTATTTCAGCATTACATTTATCACAACTTTTCTCTTCGCTTAAGTAATGTAAAAGCTTAAAACTTTTACTCTTTCTAAAGACTTAATATTCGCGAGCGATGGACTTTAGATAAAATGAAAATAGCAAACAAAGGATTCCGAAGGTTTAAAATCTTTGTCTATAGAAATCTGAAAACCAAATCAAAGCTTCAACAGTCGAGGAATCATAAGCTTACGAAGTGATGGTATGAAAGGAACAAAACATTTCCGTAATTCACATTACTGGCATAACAAGACTAACCTGTATCGTCGACCATTTCATATGACAAAACTGACGTGCTCTCAATGCTGTTTTACTAAAATCATACTGTCCGCCCATGGACAGGACATCTTCCAGCGAAAACCAATACTCACTGAAGCCATATAGTTCAATTTCTGATAAGGAAATCGAAGGAGAACGAACCAGGCCAAATAAACACTTTTCAGCATAACATTTCGGATTCGCCACTGCTGTCGTCAATAAAGAAGCTAGATCCTTCATACAGGTGTCCCAATCTCCAGTTCCCTGGAAAAACTGGAATTCTTTGCCATACACAGTGCGGAGTACAACAGATTCTACACGATTTAAGGTATAGATATTAGAATAACATAAAAATAAAAGCATTATTTATAATACCCAAATTCGCTGTTTCAGATTAAGATCCATCCTCAAAAAATGCAGTTACATTATATCATACACATCCCCTGCTTCATGTTCTGCTGATGATTTATTCTATTTATTTTCGATTTGTTTTAGGCCAAGGAAATGATATTAGGTAGGAACCAAATTCGATTGACTTTTTTTAAGTTTAGAATGGATTATAAAATAGTTAAGGTTAAGGCAACTCATAATACCAACAATATATTTAGCCCATGGACACAGTGCAGCGTCTCTTTGAACAATTTTACGAAATTGATAAAAATTTTGAAGAAAATTTTACGACAGAAATTAACGAAATTTCCTCATCAAAAGTTGACAGTAATCTAGTCGTTGCAACTGATTCTCTCACAACTACACAAGAAATTAATGAAGAACGCAAATCAATCAAACTGCGTAGTTTAATATTTGAAACAAATTGCGAAGGTGAAAAGTTTAATGAGTTCTTTACGAGCTGATCGACAATCAAAAAAATTGTCATCTTCTGTCACTGCACACAAACCCAATTAATTCTCAGTCGAACCGTTAAAGGCGATAAAAAATAAATTATTTGAAACAGTTGACGAGAACTATATCAGTGGATGAACGAAGAAGCTCTAAAGCATTTTGCAGGGCTGATTACTCTGAAGTTGTCTTCCTTTGCTGACCAACTGCCAAGAGAACAATCCAAATCCCAATGAAACCATCATACTCAAGCATGTAGCTGATGAGCAACGTTTTAAACTGACATTAGCCAACAGAAACATCAATTCTTCTCCAGATGCACAATGCCAGTTTGAAAGGAAATGGGAAACGAATTTTTGTTTTATCCGCCATATACATCTGACTTCTCATCAACCGATTACTAATTCTTTTATTATGTGGACTGTTTGGTGAGAAAAATCATTTAATAATCGAATAAATGAGAGATATTCTTGAATCAGTCAAGTTGTGCACCATGAGCTCTGTTTGCATCTGTCATCGGCAAAAATATATTAATTGTTATGTATTTATTTCGATTAATGTGTTTGACCCTACCTGTAATTTTTTAAATGATCCGTTATATTTGCATTAATTTAATAAAACAAGCAACTGAATCTAACTAAAAGAAAACTAACTTTCCGACTTAATTGTGAACCATTTTTACTTTTCACTGTCGTCAACAGATTAACTGGCAAGCATGGATCTCTTATATAAGACTTATTGGTATTTTCCATGATCAAGCTGTTGCTTAATCTCTCTTCATACTTTCGAAGAGCTTCATTCGTTCCATAACCAAGAAATGTGGTCACAAAGAGTCGATAGCTGAAAATATTTCAATTTAATTCTTTGAAAGTGGTGCGTTGAGAAGCAAACTGAGAATTATAAAAAAAACCTGTATGCTTGCTCATTATCCTTGCAACCCAAGTTGATGCTTTCTACAGATTCACCAATATCACTTGTTAAATTCAATTCAACCGCAATTTGGACAGAAGCGCCACCCATATCTATTATACCCACTGTAGGCTGCCGCGAAAATTTTATTTTATTATGAGTAAACCTGAAACAGAATCATTTCTGCAAGAGCAAACATCTCCACGCAATACTGCGAGTACGGCAATTAATCAAGAACAAATAGAAACTATCTTTCAAAAAAATGAAAAAAGCAGCTACCGGCCGAGAATATAATTTACAGCAATCCAGGAATAAATTCCTTCCCATTTTCCTTCAATAACTTTGATATGTTCTGGAATGATTTGCACGCTTGTTTGAAATGGCAGATTTTGATGTAGATTTTGTAACATCTCATTCTGTTTTCTGGAAAAAATATATTGAAGATATTAAAATAAGCTGAACTGTTTGCCAGAACTATGCAAACTGAAACCAATGTAAGAGGTCCAAATGAATCAGTAAAGATCGACTCCGGATATTTGTAACAATTTTGATTCTTTTATGATAGTACAAGAAATTAAATACAGTACTCTATGGGAAGTAGACGCATTCCAGCTGTTGCGAATATGAAGAGGGATGCATCCAAATGCTTATTTGATGGAATAAACTTAACTCCATAGTCCAAAAGAGGTTTGATATACTCTGAAAACAGATAACTGAGAAATTTGTTGCAAATGATTTCTCAAATCAAAAATCGTAAGGAACTGAAAAATAAAGAATTCTTCGCATTCTGACAGTTTCTTCAGGAACAATTAACGTATTCTTTTCTAAGCATATTTGGGAGCAAAATTATATCGATATTAATGCAGATTAAACAAAAAGCAGTAAAAAATATATTACCAGCTGCATCTTCAGGTTTATCTTGAAATGAAGATAACCCGGGAGTGATTTTTTTCACAACAGGACGTAACGATAATTTATCCACAACTGGTTTTACATCGATTAATTCCCGATCGTTCACAGACCGATATTTATAGAGAAAAAGACGAGAACCCGAGGAACCGGCATCTATTACTATTGCATAACTCCATTCTATTTGATTTTTATCATCTACAATAAGGTAAACACAAACTTCTTGGAAAAATCAGATTTAAATTGTTTTAAGCGATAACAAGTACAATATACATGAAGTTCAAGTGCTTCAACGTATTCAAATTTAAATTACAGAGAAATAAATGATTAATATAAAATTTACCGATTGCTTCTGTCGAACTTGATAAAAAGGAAAATAACAACAGAATGATAGTAAAGACCACAAGCGCAGCAGCGGCAAGCAATTTCAATATTCCATGGAACATTACCTTTTTAATATCCTAAGTACTTGTAACGACCGCTGTGGTGGCATCTGCAAATTCTTTCAAATTCAGAAACATTCTCGCCATATATACATTTTCACACACACGGTGACAATTGAGACCTTATGTACAAAATTACACAAAAATTCAAATTCCCGCCCGTAAACATTAACATATCAGCTTTACTCTCCTAAAGTCTTTAAATTCACTTGCCTGGAATGGCAAGTATGGTTAGTTCGTGCAGATGACGCAAATAATTTTGATGCCAATCTCATGCAGAATTTCTTGAGTACAAAAAATACCAGTAGTGGATTGCAGGTAATTCAGCCAACACCAAATAAATGATACCCTCGTAAGAAAAAACCCTCCCAGCAATGGTACCACCCACTCAGTATTAGTACTATTCTTTCCTGAATGCACTCTAATTTTATTATACACTCTGGCTTAGGACCAAACATATATCAAGAATAAATTTCAAATTCCATTAACCCTGATAACCGAATAATCCCTGCTGGTATAAAAAGGGACAAATTATTAATATCAAAAAAAAAAAAAAAAAAGAAAAAACACTGCGATGTTATACACATATCTGAGCGGAAGCAAAGTATAAAAATAAATTATTGTATGTCTCCATGACTAATATTAGTAAAGCCAATCAAGTTTCATGTAAAACTCCATATACATTCAAATCAATGCAGCCAAAACTGTAAAAACTCATCAAAACACAAAACAAAATTGTAAAACAACTATTCACCGATAAATTGTATGAATTTTCAAAGTCTGACACAACATTGCAAAATACAGTACGATAGTTTTTTAAATTTGTTCAACAAGTTCATGATGTTGATACCCGACAAAACACAAATACCTAAAATAAAATTAACAGACAACTTTATAAAACATACTTTTTTCACACAATCATTTCATGCATCAATAGTATCGCCCAAAAAGAAAGGAATAAACGAAGCAGATAAAGCTCACAAGCAGAACTATTTGGCAATCATAATAACAGACTATTAATGTATGATGCAATAAAAAGCATGAATATCATCAAGTAGTGAGCTTCTATTACGTTCTACTGTAGGGGTTGGATTTCCGCTGAATTCTTCAAACCGTATATCCTGAATTCAAAGTATCAGCAAAAAATATTTCAAAAAAATGAAGAACTTTTCATGGATAAACAGATGATTGCAGAATCTAAGTTGATCGGATCCACATTATTGCTTACTTCATCAATCCATTTATCTAAACTTTTCACTTTATCCTTTAAATTTATTTATCAGTGAGATAGCTCACAAAAAATTGAAATTGTAAGATTTACCTCAGTTTTTCACTCGCATACATGGAATGTTTGACAATCAATGATGATTGAGTGGAGCTCTCTTCATGTAAAACCTGAATTAATTTTTCCAAAACATCTTCAGCACCGATGGCACAGCAATAAACATGTATCCTATTTAATTCCTGAAAATACATAAAATAACAAATATTGCTGACAGCATTAATAAGAAAGTATCTCCCATAAAATACAACATCTGCAAAGATTTTCCACAGTACCGAATAAAACAAAAACGTCCTATCGGGAATCTTCTTCAGTAATCGAGCAATTTTCTGCACGTCAGTTTGCAAGCCGTGAACCTCATACCAGCAAGTCCTTTGCACCGAAGAATATGACGGCCTAGAAAGGCCATCATTTCTGACACAGAACAGCTCTTCATTTCCAGCATCCACAACGCTCTATAACGTTATAAACATAACTCAAACAACAACAAGGCGACCATTGCAAGAAAGCTAAGCGGTATTTTAAATTAAAACTTTTTTAATAGGAAAGTCTGACAAAATCTGAAGCAACCTGGGAGGACATTGTGTTGAATGGAGGTAACCAGGAACATGGCATTGGACCAGGTGGAAATACTGCAATTGCAAGTCGAGAAACTGAAGGATCTTCTTCCTTCGCACTAAATCAAAACAACTCAATATCCAAAAATCAAGTAATACTGTCCAGAAGTCATTTATTTTGGAACAGATGATAGTGATGTCCCTCGTAAGTCTGATTAAAAACTTTAAAAAAATCACCTAAAGAACTATTTTTTTTTTTTTTTGAATAATTTAATAATAATAATAAATAATAATAACAATAATAAATAACAATAAATAATAATAATAATAATAATAATAATAATAATAATAATAATAATAATAA
>JARVGP010000393.1:0-47101 GCA_029876185.1 Mansonella ozzardi | reverse complement strand
TAATAATAATAATAATAATAATAATAATAATAATAATAATAATAATAATAGTAAAAATAATAAAAATAATAATAATAATAGATACAAATTTACCAACAAACGATAGCTAAACTTATTACAAACAAATATGGGAAATTCATTTACGTAAATTAACATTTATTATGTTTGATACTTTATTTAGCAATTTCAATAAATTCAAATTAATTTTTAAAAATAATTCCAAACAAATAACAACAAACCAAAAATCCACAAGTATTATCTAATAAACAACGAAATCGAGCATTAACATTTCGTTCTAAATAAGACATACCACCTGAAAAATTATTAAAATTTTATTTAATTTTTTTGAAAAATAAATCGAAATTTAAATTATTTAAAATAAATGGAAAATTTAATTAATCAAATATTAATCTTCTAAAAATTATTCATTGATACCAGGTGTAAGGATATCTCGCAGACAGGTAACATGAAGTGGAACATTGTAATTCCAAGCTAACTGTAACTTAATATCTTCTCGATCCTCCGAATGTATCATTTCAAATAAGGGTTGATGAAGGATATCGGACTAAAAATTTAATTATAATAATTAATAATTTCTGATAATTTGTTGTTAATTGCTTTTTTTGGTTAAAAAATAAAACCAGATATCAATTGATGAAATTAAATGGAATGAAAGGGGTAGAAGTAATTACAAGTTTAAATCGTCTTATTTTCATAATAAAATCGATTAATTAACTGAAACAATAATTTAGTTTAAAATGGCTATTTTTTCTTTTAACTGAATCCATATATAATAATTACATTTTGTTAATATTTATTTTAATTTCGAATTTTTTTCTTAAATTTCAATTATTTAAATTTAGTAACAGTAGCTATTTTTTATCACTATCATTTACCTGTCATCAATTATAATAATTCTTTCTTTGTTAAAATTTTAATTTTATTTGAAAATTTTTCCTTTACGGAAATTTTAATTCCACAAAACATTTTTAATATGAAATTAAAATTTCAAAGAAAAATTTCGCTTACTTATACTTTTATTAATCACCTAATGAAATCTTTGTTTTTATTAATTACCTGATGAAATCCAAGGTAAGTTTCAATATTTTCGGATGCATAACAAATATCACCATTTTCATTTAAAATTAAAATAAAACCGCCAAGTGCCTAAAAAATGTCAACTGGCGCTTTAATGAAATATTTGAAATTATACTTATTTTCAAAATTTAATTATTCATAAAAAACAAAAACAAAAATTAAAAATTAATTTTGAATGAATTTTTTGGAAGAAAAATTTTTACTTAAATAATATTTAAGCATTCAAGAAAAAAATGCTCAAATTATTCGAGTTAAAAAACAAAGCATTTTTTTTGATTTACAATCATTTTTCTTTTTTAAAATTTGAAATGTTGAAATTTAATTTTCAGGAAAAAAAAAAGAAGCTTTTGTAACCTTTAGAGCCATACTTTCGAAATCATACTCATTTGGATCGATAAGTGATTGTCCAGAACAATAATGAATACCCGTTGGAATACCGCCACCATACGGAATTGTCGCATCAATAATTGGAATGTATGGATACCGATGAGCGAAAGCAAATGGAAAATTTGCAATATATCGATGTAAGCATGCTAAAATTTACGTGATTTACGTGTTCTACGTATGTTAAATGTAATGTACGTGAATAAAAAATCACTTAAAATTATAACGAATTAAAATGTGGTAATACGGCAGAGATATAGTAAAAAAAAATTTGACAATCAATTTCAATTTTCACTTTAAAACAATTTTTGTAGCCAAAAAAATTTTAATAACGAGTTTAAATTGAAATGAATCACTACAAATTTTATTACATTAATTTCTAAATTAAAATTTGGAATAATTTTTTTTTGTTAAATTAAAAAATTTCTAAAACAAAATTATTTGTTGCAATTTTTGAAAAAATCAATTAATTAATTAATTAAGTAAAAAAAATTCAATGAGCAAAACTTGTTGTTTGCAAATAAAATTGAAAAATGTTTTTTTGATTAATTTTAAGTTTATTTGAATGAACAGAATGAATATTTGAAAATTTTTCCAACAATAAATGTGAAATTATTCGATTTCTTTTAAAATCAAAAAAAAAATTGAATTGAACAAAAAACAAAATTCAAAAAAGCACAGTTTCATTTTTCAAACAAAAAAATGTTTAATTGAAATTTAAGTAAGAAAGAATTTATTTACTTTTTTATAATTAATCAATTCTAAACAAAGAAATTTAAAACGTAAATTTCTTTTTGTTTTTCTTAAATAGTATTTATTTAAATTAAAATTCATTTAAAAATAAATAATTGTTAATGAATTTTTTTTTGCATTAAATACATTTAATGGCAGAAATATAAAAAATTTTTGAATTGAAAAATCTTCTAAAAATTGTAGAACTTTAATCTTTGTTTAACACATTGAATTTTTCAATTTTATGCCTGTGTTGGATTTTAAAATTGGATTTATTATTAAAAATGAAACAAAGTGAAAGAATTGTATAATTTTGTTTTATATCAATTTATTTGGCAAATTTGTCATAATTTTTCTTTTTTCTCTGTTTCATTCAACTATTTCTGTACTATTTAAGTTTTTAAATTTCATTCAAAATTTGATCTTCCGACCAATTTTTGAATTTTTGCACGTACAATAAAAATTTTATTTGATGAAATGGTTTTTTTTTTTTTTTTTTTTTTTAAATAAAAGGCAAATTTATCACAGAAGAAAACAAAATCATTTTATTTTTCTTCAGTAGTTTTTCTATTTTACCCGCAATATCATTTTTGAAATTTCCGGAGAATGTTTATCAATCTCACGACACCTGTCAAGTTAATGTTACAAGAAATGTCATCGAAAGTTATTTTTAATTACCGGGTTTTTGCCACAAGAATCAGAAATATTCGAATAAAATCTTATGACAATCATTTTCGTTGTGACATACTATTGACAGAATGATCAACTGTTATATCCACTTAAACACAGAGTATTAATTTATTTCAGAACTTGTCTTCCCTTTTTCTTGCATCTTTCAATTCCCGAGTTTTCTCGACTTACTATCATTCATCAAAATTGTCAGATTTTGATGAAAATATTTGATGTAAAGAGATTAGATTTCTGCATTTGCATGTTTACTTTTGATACTGTGTACTATACCAGATTAAATATGAGAGTTTGATGGGAAATTCCCCTACAGATGAAAATAATAAAATTAATTCGTTTACTATTTAATTTAAAAAAAAAAGTTATCTAACAGCATTTAACTAATTAAAGTCAAAATTAATGAAAAAAATTAACGCATGAAATGAAATGGTTCATTAACCTTTACAATAATTATTTCCTCATGTAGATAAAATAAAGTGGCAAATAACGCTAATAACAGGCAAATAAGAAAATATATCAAAATAACAAGCTAATTACCCATTGCTAATAATAATTAGACAAGTAATTAACAGTGAATTAACCCAATAGTAACCATAGGCTAGGCAAAAGTTGAACAATAGATTACTGTATTAAATTTTCGGCATGTGTAAAGAACTGAATAATTAAACATTAATTTTTTTTAAACTAATTATAATTTCAATTACTTTTAGGCTAACTATAATTTCAATTACCTGTGATATAATCATGATAGTTTCACTTATTGCAGCTAATTAATTTTCATACTGCATTAGCAATCTGATAATTAATTAATGGATTGAAAAAAAAAAGAAAGAAAAAATGTTCAATGAACATTTTGTAAGTTTCAACTAAATTGTTGAAGCAAAATATAATTTTAATTGGCAGCAAAAATTTTGTAATAATGCTAACAAATAAATAAAAAATCATTATCACTGGTACTAATTAATAATGATCATAATTAATGAGCATTCAAGTTTTATTAAAGAAAAATTAAAAACATTGAATTAATTTTTCTTTTGTAATATTTTCTTCACTCAGAGTAATTGAATGACAAGGAAGAAAGGAAAAAAAGAAAATCGAAATATTTAATGATAAGGTATGAAATCGAAATGATATATTTGATGTAATAGTACTCAACAATTCATGCACATCCAACAGACAACGAATATATGATTAAATTTATCCTTTTCATATAAATTATTTTCCAAGGAACAAATTTTGGCCTCAAGCCCTAAGAGAAATGATTTCAGTAAATATTTGGCCAAAAGAAATGAAAAAGACAAAAGAAACATTATTTCTAAAAATTTGTTCTAATAAAAAAGAAAATTTTTTTTCTTTGTAATATATCCAAAGAATAATTAAATTTATTTCATAAAAAAAAGAAAAAAATTTAAGTATTTATTCAATTAATTTTTTATTTCGTTTTCGCAAACAATTATTAACTAATGCTGCTTATTGGTAATTTTTTAAGTTTAATTATATAAAAATGACAAGTGATTTGACAGAATGATTTATTAAGGAAAATAATTAAATTATTTATAATTTTAACTAATGTTTTAGCTATAGCTACAACTTTTTTTTTGAATAGTTAATCAAAAATTTCAAAATTTTGCAAACTTATTTAGTACTGTTGCAGATTGGTATTATTCTAATTATACTTTCTACAATTAGATGTTTAAATAATTTTAATTGCAGTTTCTAATTCTAAATTATTTAAACATCAAAAAAAAATAATTTTGAAATTTTTAAAATAAATTTTAAGAATTTCCAAAATGCTATTGTTTATTATTATTCTTGCATTTTTCATAAGCTTCATGACAGATATGATTTAATTTAGAGTGAAAAAAAAATTGCCAATACTGATGAATGTATTTTGTGCAATACTCAGTAATCAAATTCTTAATTACATCCTTAAATGATTGTTATCATCATAATATCTACTTAGCATGCTTCACTGAACAATCATACACATGAGATCGAATTTATGGAGCAGGTGTATTTTTGAAACCATTCAAAAAATTTCATATTCGAGGAAAATTTCTGAGTGATTGAATATAATATATTTTTTTTCAATAAAATTTGAAAAGATGTTTTTAATTTCATAGATCAATTTTCATTAATTTATTAATTTCAAAAAAAAAAATTAAAATACTGAAAAAATTGTAAATTAAAAGCAGAATAACTGGAAAAAAAATTATTTTTGTTTTTATCGATACAATAATTGAACTATTGTTTAATGGATATTACAATAATTAATTTCCGAAATTTGTTAATTATTTGCATAATTTATTCTTACTAATACGTTTACAAGTTACTTTAACTGTTAGATTGGGAGTAGAGAAGAATAAAGTTTGATTAAATCTTACCTTGCATACGTTTACGCGTTACTGTCAGACACGTATTTATGAGCGCTTTATTAAATCTTATTTAACATCTCTGTTAGATTAGAAATGATAAGAGTAGTAAAGTCATACTTAAGTTATATGTTTTTTACGGTTTTGTTTGTTTAAATGAAGTCAAAAAAAAAAATACATTTTTTGTTTTTTCTATTTTTCTTTAAGATTTCTTTTCTTTTCACTTTAACATTGCATACATTTACTTAAATTTAACAGATGTAATTGTTGTTAATGCAATTGTAAACGTGTAAAAAACGAGTTACGTGCATGAAGTTAAGAAAAAAACTCAATGACTTCTCTTTTACTAATTTAACCTATATTATATATTACTCATTAGGTTGAATTTTTTATTTCTTTACGTATGAGGGCAAATATGAATGATGTTTAATTTTTTACGCATGCGAGCAAATGAGTGACGTTTAAGTCCAACAGAAGCAATTCTTGTAAACGTTTGTGCAAGTAAACGTGAAAGATAACATGCAGAAAGTAACAAAGAAACTTAATGACTTCCCATCTGCTAATTTAACATACATTATATATTACCCGTTAAAGTATTTCTGCTTCTTCACGGACATAAACAAATGAATAATGTATAATTCTTTAGGGGACGTGAACAAATAAATGATATTTAATTCTTTACGTTAACAAATAAATGATAGATGCGTATACACGTGCGTAAATATAATGTACGTAAATTTATTGCTAAAAAAAGACCGAATGTTGCAAAATAATGGTTTCATATTACATTTTTTGCAAACATTGCGTCATTCACACTATTAAGTATTATTACATGATCGCAATGAAAATAGGGAAGAAAGTTGATTAATCAATTGACACCTTTATTTGCTTAGGATCAATTAGAGAGAGGTGAAAGACTGTAAGATTGCTGATATAATTATACGAAGAAACATATGTCACACTGTCAACATTGATCAATTACGTCACCATAAAAGATTTTTTTTTTGATATCCCAATATTTCCGAAGTTTTCTTCTATTTTTAGTTTATGACTTTACGATAACGGTTACAATTTAACTAATAAGTCATTTGTGCAAAGTGATCTAAATTAGATTTGCCAAAATATTGGTATAGAACAAATATAATAAATGACAAAAATGATTTAATAAATATGATCTAAATTACATCACCAAGATCTTGCCATAGAACAAGTATGAAAAATAATGAAAATGATCTGATAAGTTAGATTGCCAAGATATTGATATAGGACAAGTAAAAAAATGATAAAAATAGTTTGATAAATTGGATCGTCAAGATATTAATACAGTGCAAGCTTGATAAATAATAAATAATAAAAATGATCTGATAAATATATGAATTAAATGAGATCACCAAGATATTGAGACAGAACAGGAACATGATAAATGAAAAAAAGCGATCTGATGAATTAAGAAATGAAATATTACTTACCTTGAAAATGTGCTTTAATTTGCAGGTAACTAACAGCTAATCGTAATACGCTAAGTTTGTCTAACCTAAAATGAGAAATAATTAGCCAAATTGATTGTTTCGTTTCCAGATTTTGCATATTTCAATTTTCGATATCATCAAGTTACAATAATAGCAAAAGTAAGTTTTAAAAAAAAAAATTTTAATAAATGCTATTTTAGAAAATTTATCTTTACACTCATCATCATTGCCATCATATTTTTCATTTTTTAAATGATTATCCAATTTTGGAAAATTTTTGTAAATTTAAATCTAATTTTAATTTTACTTCAATCAGCTCTATCGATAATTATTTCATCATTGTGATAGTATTTTTAATGATTGCTTTGCTTCTTTTTTATTTTTATCACATCTCATTTAATTTTACAGTTTTTACAATCTGAAAAATTTTAATTTGAATAATTAACTAACACTTAACTGCCATTCAAAAATTAAAGCTAATTAATTAACTTGCTTTTTTTATTAATTGATTAATTCGTTCTCTTCTTAGATTTTTTTTTTAAAGTAAAAAAACATGTCCGCGCTATTTTTTTCTACAGTTTCATTCACTAATAAAATTTTTTTGCGAAATTCGCAAGGTAATTTCAGGAAAAAAATGTTTGCAAATTTTTGAATATTCTCAAATTTCAATTTGAAATTGCTAAATAAGACATTTGCCTTTTAACGAAGAAAAAAACGCGAAATACTTAATTAATTATATTACAATTGGTAATTTTGTAATTCATTTTAAACTATCAGTTTTATATTAATTTTTACCCCAGATCAATTCAACTTAATTTTTCAAATTAATTAATTTATAACCATTCAATAATGATAACAGTTTTCATTGCATACAAAAAAAAATTTGAAATTTTTCAAACTCGAAATAACAATCCTGGAATCTTCGTATATGATCCGATGATTTGTACATTTTCTAAGAAAATAAGATTTTTTTATCTTTGATAAACAATGTAATTAAAAAATCAATTTACTTCTATCTATTGACCTATATTTAATATTTTTTACCTGCTATTCTTTTATCTGTTCTAGTTTTCAGATTACTTAAATTATCACCTAACAAAATCATATTTCATTATTCCACACATTCCAATTGAATAACTTAAAAATTCCTTTATTTTCATTACCTATTTCATAATTTACTGCTCATGTAATACAATGATTGCTAATATCATCGTAACTGTAATTAACATCAAATATTACTTAGTAGTTACAGTAGTATAAGTTATATTTCAATAATAAATTGATCGCTTATGATTTTCATTCATTTTCAGATTTTTTTGAATAAATTATTTAATTTTGAATTAATTTAGTTATTTGTTAATTTAGTTATTTGCTTAAAAAATGGTACTTTCGAAAAAAATTTTTTTTAATATGAAAAATTTAACTTAAAAACTATAAAAAATCAAATTTTAATTCCAAATTTCGCTTTTTTTCTTTATTTAATTTTTAAAAAATTGAATTTAAAACTTCAACCTTGAAATAACATTTTGCTCATATGGTAATAGTGCAGCAACAATTTCCAGCTCACTATTCAATCGTTCACGATGTCTTTTACTTGGATTTGTTGCAATTCCAGGTCTTATTTCTTCACGTGTACTAAAATTGAATTTTTTAAATTTAAAAAACAATTTTCAATAAAAATTCTTTTAGAATGAATTAAAGTGATTTGCAAGAAATGTAGAGTGATCCTATGAGATTTGTAAATTATAAAATTTATTTTGACTGAAATAATTTTTAGAAAAAACCTTTTTGTTTCATTCGTTTTTTATGTTTTTTTTTCTCTCTCATAAATCAATACTGTTCCATAAGCCTCTAATATATAGCTGGCGATATTTTTCATTTCGGATACGGTAGTGCAAACTAACAAACGAACAAATATTCAACAGCTGCTATCATGTGCCTTGTTGATTAGGTAGTAAAAAGAAGGTGAAAGAGAGCATTTTATGATGAAATAAAATTGAAAATGTACAACAAAGATGTTGTTAATGTTGTTGATGATGATGATGATGATATTGTTGATGACAGTAATAAGCATATGACAATTAATTATTAATTAATACATTCGTCTTTTTCTCTTTTCATCACGATTTTCCTCCTCTTGCCATTTTCCTTTTGTCAGTCATTCCTTATAATATCTTTTCTCTAAGCATAAAATGCAAGTAATGCAAATAATGCACCACGAGTAATTTAGCATTGCATGCTATACATAGCGTGCTTGCTAGCTTACTAGAAAAATGGAATACTGAAATCAATTAAATATATACATACATCTATGTGTAGAGAAATCCTTTAATAGTTTTAGCAAATTTCCGGAAATTTTAGTTACAACAATCTGGATATATAAAAATGTGCAATGCAATTACTCTCCAATGAAATTGCAAATTTACAAATTAAGCTGAAAATCAATTTTCGTTCAAAGATTTGACAAAAAAATTATTGGAATTTATCAAATGGCTGAATATAAATAATAATAATAATAAAGGAAGTAGGAGCGATTCTAAATTGATTTCGAATATAAATATTCGATTGTCCTGTAAATAGAATCTAAAATTAAAAGCTAATTTTTTTTAGACTTTTCCAATATTTATTTGTCCATTCTCCTTCAAACAATGCAAATTTAAATACAAGTTTAATTAAAATGTTTTTATAGAATAATTAAAGTTTTTTTTTTATTGGAAATCTGAAATCGTTTCAATTCTTTGAATATTTCTAGTTGTTTTTTAACGAAATTAAAAAATGTCATTAGAAAAATGTTAACTGAAATTGTAAAAGAAAAAAGAAAAAAAGGAAAATTCAAGAAAGTTTTATCTTAACTAATTTAAAATTGAAAAAAAAACTTGCACATTTTCTAAGCCAAAAATGCACGATCTAATTAAGCTAATTAGGGCAGTAATTAAAAATGAATTCAAGTAAATAACGGAATTAATGCTTAAGCAATAATAGATTAATTTTTTCAAACTGAACACTGAAATCTTAAAAAGAAAAAAATTTTAAAGATACGCAACAAATTTACTGCACAAGGAAATTTTTAAAAAATTATTTTAATTAATTAGTTTAATTATTTTAAAATTTTTTTATTGATTTAATTCCTATTGAAATGATCTAAATATATGGAAAAAAAGACATATGATACTAAGGTTTTGAAAAAGTAAAATTTGAATATTGATTAAATTAAAGTTGCTAGAAGATATATTTAAGGAAAAAAAGAAGAATAATACCTAAAAGTATTATTCTAACTAAACAGACGGTGAATAATTATGGATCTTTTTTGATGAAAGAGCAAAAAAAGAAAAAAGTCTATTTTAAGCCTTTTAAGAATTATTGTTGTATCAAAATTAGATAATACAATAATTTTTAGGCACTCTCTTCAAGCGCCCTTTTCTTTAGTTTATTGTGTTACAGTAGGAAATGTTTGTGGGTAATTAGTTATGCATGAATGGGAAAGTAATTATTGTGGGCAATTATAATTTTTTTTTTCTTGTTTCACCATATTGCAAATATTTTAATTTATGTGAAATTTTTTAGGAAAAAATTCGTTTGTAAATTTAAATTGTGTAAATTACTGCATTTGAAATTATATTTGAAGTAAAAATATAATATTTGAATTAATTACTTAATTATTACGGACTTGCATTAAATTTTACTAAAATTAACAAAAATGTTAAAAATGAAAAAAAATTTATCAATATTCGATTTCCGTTTTAAATTCTTTACTTTGTTTTACATTTTCATGGGTTTTTTTTGCACTTACAATTAATTATCAACTTTAATTCATTTTGTTAAAAAATCTAAGTTATTTTAAAACTTAATTCTAAAAGAAACGAAACTTTTTGCAAACAATTAATAAAATTTTAAAATATATTCAACTTGAACTTTCATGTTTTATGTGCAAAAAAAATGAGAGAAAAAAATACTTTGTTAATTATAGCATAATAAAATTTGATTAGTTAATTAATTTGAATGATGCAATTAAAAAATTAGGTATGAAAAAAATTAAACATGTTTTATTTTTTATTAAATTACATGGGAAAAAAAGAAAGATATAAAAAACGAATAAAACCTAATTTGATAAATAATTTACTTAATATCATCTAATATTTACTTAGTACTTAATATTATGATTACATATAAAGTTTAATTTGAACTTATTTTAGGAATTATTTTTCATATATACAAAAATTTATCTCATCAAGTTTTTTTAGATTATATCATACTTAATTGCTATTATTGTATTATTGTACACTGTTAATTACACTAATAAGTAAAAAAGCAACAACAATAACAATCATTTGCAATGACATTAAGCTACTGTTACTTTGAACAATAAAAGTTATCGTTTTAAAATAAATAACAATACTGCAATTTGCATCAACATGCTTAATATATTACTTACTTAACTGCTGCTGTTATTACAGCAGACTACTACTATTACAATTTTACAATATTGCCTTCAGTGAGAGGCTTCGAGATTTTTCCAGAATTAGTCAGGCAATATTTCGTGATGTTCAAAAATTGTTTTGTGTCCTTTTCAATCCTCCTCTTGCGTTTTCTGTTCACAACACACCGTTTACTGCACGCCATATCATCATTTTGTCATATATACTATTCGTTTGCGCTTATTTCTGTCACCATTTCAACACACATCATTACTTATATAATCTATTCAAGTTCAGTAAATATAATTTTTTATTTCAATTTCAATTTTCGTATGGCTCCGTTAATTAATTAATTGGAAATGGATTTTGTCATAAAAGTAAAGTTATTAAGTTAAGACGGAATTTAAAAATATTTTTAAAATATTTAAAAATATGAAATTTTTATTATATTTTATTCATTTTAGACAGTATTTCTTTGCTTACCTAAAATTTATCAAATTTCAACTTTCATTAATTCCTCAATTCGATAATTTTTCATTATTTAATTCTATTTAATCAATATTCCCCCATAATTATAATTGTTAATTATGGGTTCACTATACTTTTAGTGAACAAATTTTCTCTAATCCATTTATTTAATTTGATAAATTGATATTTCATGCATTAAATATTCATATATTGAAAAAACACGCTGCACAGTATCACTGTTGTCAGTCACAGTAGCCATTACCATATCTCATGCTTGTAGAATTGTAGTATGTACGTATAAATGATTTAGTAAATGAGAAAGTATTCATATCACATAAATATTATCAGTGTTGTTTGCTCAGGTATTTGTTAGTGTAAAATCAACATAGTAATTTAGTCTTTTTTTTATCTGCTTTTGCAAAAGATATTACGTCAAAAACGTATTTCATATTCTTTAAATGATTATTGCAAAAGCAAACGTTAGAATAAGTATCATTTTAAGAAATAAAATGATATTAGAATTTCATTTCATATTTGAATGAAATAGTAGTTGAAATTACCATTACTTATTTAATAATAAATTAAAAATTCACAACGAAATACTGCAAACCGTTTAAAATTTCGTTGTCGTCGTTTATTGGCATACATACTTGTTGAACATTAAATACAATTTCAAAGTCTGAAAATGTTTTAAATTTTTATTTCTAGTAATCTCAATTAAAAAAAAAACAATCTAAAAAATGCATGCATATAAATAAGTCAGAAAGAAGATATGATAAATTTTTTCGAATATCTTTAAATAGTTCTCAAAAATTTAATGTTTGTAACTTTATTACTTATTGCTAACACCTTCCATTCTTCTTACTTACAGCAGATCATCTGATCAATTTCAGTAAAATTAACAAAAAAGTTTTAACTATGTTTATTTTCAAAATTAAAGAAAAAAGATAAATTAATTAAATTAATACTAATTTCGGTCAGTTTTTTTTAAATGAATTACTGAATAATTCGATAGATCGGAGGAATTTTTTTTTTGAAAAATAGAAATCGATTATTTTAATTAATTAACTAAAAATTTTTTACTCGTCAAAATAATTGTAACTTTTTGTTAATGCTCCAAAACTTTCTTTTTTTCTTCTATTTACTCGATATTTACAATTTAGTGCTTTGTTAATACCCCTTCTTACATTTACTAAAAAATAATCTCGATAATAAATCCGCCGAAACTTTCCAATTTTATCTTCAATTTTACAATTTTAAGTTATATTATTTCTTGTAAACATCACTCATCAATATGTACTATTATTAATAGTCCAATAAATGCTCCCAATGAACTATTATCATTATTATCATTGTTATTATTATCGTCGTATTAAGTTTTTAAACAAGCATTCAAATGATTGCAATTATTTAATAAATATAATTTGTAATTGTTTTAAGATGACAATAAAAATATTTATATGTCCAATAAGTCTATGAAAACAATACCAGCGTTGTTGAATTATCACTGTCACTGTTATCATTATCACTATAACTACGGTAATTATTCTTGCTGTTACAACATAAAAATGCAAACTGTTAGTATTGCTACAATCGTTTGTAAATCATTATTGCTATTAACATAATAATTATCACTGTAACTATGATAATAATTATTGCTGATACAACACAAAGACACATATTGTTGACATGCTAAGAAAGAAGCAAAAAAAAAAATTAATAAAATAGACAATAAATAGATTATATTTAATGTCTGTTGCATGTTGCATACAAATAAAAATTATTGTCATTTAGTCTAGCAAATAAAAGCTATTCTGAAATATACCAGCAAATCATTTTCATTGAATAATTAATAAACACTCAGTTACTTAAAATAATAATTACAATAATAGCTGAAAATAAAAGTAAATGGAAAGTGAGAATGATTTAAAAAAAAAAAAAAAAACGAATGAAGAATAGATGATGCGATAAAATTGCTTGCGATAGATGAAAAAATTTTCTGACAAAAATTCATTTCAATATTATTTCTCTAAATGTTTTATATGTTATGTTTATGATATTTTGATTAATTAATTACTGTAACAATTATTCATTGCTTCCTATTTACTCTCTCTACCACTATCTTGTCTTTTTTCCATTTTTTTTTATTTTCATTTTCATCTCCGTTTTTTTTTTTAAATTAAAGAAAAAAGAAAGTTTTATAGAAATCTCAACAATAATTTTTATTGATTAAAACCACCGTATAATTTTAGATTTTTAGAATGGCTAAAGTGAAAAGATTTTTCTAAGAAAATTTCTTACAGCACGCAAACTAATTTGAAACGATTGCATTTAAGTGTGCCTAATATTGCATTCTATCAGGCGTGGTTCAATCCACAAATCCAATGATGCAAATGCAGATGAGGTGGAAGAGGAGGAGCAGAACTGGAAAGTAGGAAATATTGAACTCATGATACTCCTCCAACCACTGGTCAACATTTAACATTCAACGGCAAACATTATTTATCACTTTCAATTCTAAAAGTTTTAAAAGAATAGATGGAGAGGGAGAGAGATGGGGAACAGGAAGATATATATATATATATATAGAGAGAGAGAGAAGGAGGTAAGGGAAGAGCAATAACTTACCGTATTATTTTACCTTATTGAAGAAATGAATAAACGAAGTTGCCTCACATATACGTTATCGTAAAATTCATCTAGACAAATCAGTAATACTTAATCAAATATTATCATTATTATTCTTCTTCTTTATTATTATTATTATTATTATTATTGTCACTATCATTATTTTTATTATTATTATTGCTGCTTATTGCTTTATTTTGTTAGATATTGTATAAAAGTATAAAATAATTTCTACCATATATTCATTGAAGAAAAGAAAAATCCAACTTTTGAAAAAACTTCACCTATTTTTCATTTTCATAAGACCGAAGAGGAGAAAACACAATGTGGTAGGAAGAAATACAATACTGTAGGAGGAAAAGAACAGGAAAAAAATTAATAAAACAAAAAAGCATACATTAAAAATGTTAAAAAACTTTTTTTTCTCCTGTCAACAAATATAATAGAAATTTTGCAATAATTTTAAATTGTTTTACCTTTTATTTCCATTAAATTAGCAAATGCACATCTTTTTTTTTTTCATGATTACAGTACTCCATTTTGCTATTTGCTTAATCAACAGTGAACGGTCAACAATAATTGTAACCTTGTTCCATTTCAGACAATTTCAGAATGCAATAAATTTTAAATGATTTTCAAGAAATTTGTATAATTTGAGACAATATAAAAAGTGAAAAATGACAAATTTTGAATCATTCTTTAAACTGAAACGACAATTTTAGCAATCTCTCAGACTGTTATTAACAAACAGCAATTGGATGTCATTGTAACATTTGATTTCTTCGAGGTTAAAGGCCAAGCTTGAACCTGAGCCTGAATCCAAGCCTGAGTCTCTGAGTCTAAGTGTAAACACAAGCCTAAACCTAAATCTAAATCTAAGCTTAAATTAATCTAAATTAACTTAAATTATTTTACAATACTATCATAAGTATAAGTCAAAATTAACAGTATTGATAATATTTTATCATGTTTCAGTGTAAATTTATAAATTTCATCATTTCTAAATTTATTTTTATCAAGAATAATAACTCTACACTTATTTCACTTAACTTTCACAGCCAAACAAAGATTTGATTAAATCTTCTAATTACCTATCAAAAATCAAATTATAGTCAAATATTTTTGAAAAAAATTGATATCAATCGCAAATTAATCAATACAAAAAAAAAATTAATACTAAATGTTAAACTATTCCTTTTCGTTTGTTTTGTTTTCTTTTTTTAAATTATCCAATTTGCAGTAACATAACTTTAATTATTTAAATTTAGTTAATTTAAACAAAACGTAAATGAGGTGAAAAAAGACAAATAATATTTGTTGTATTATTTAAAAAATTTTTTCTTTCACAAATTAATTGTAATTTTACGTGCAAAAGAATAAGGTTAAAAAAAGGTATTTTGATAAATTAAATTAATGGAATTAAATTTAACAAATTAAAATATGTAAATTAAATTGATTTTTTTCGACTTGTCATTGTCATATCTTATCATTATCATATCAGACTTATCATTGTCATATCAGTCTTGTCTAATATAACTATTTTTAATGTCCTATAATTAAATGTGCTTAATTAGGCTATCATTTAGAAATGGTTAAAAATGAAGAAAATAAATGCATTGCTGATTGATGTTATCGGTATTGTTGAAAAGGTTAATTTAATGATTTTTTTTAGATTTCTATTACTTTTTTTCTTTTCATGTTTAGATCTATTAACTACAAAATATTTTTAGCATAATGATTGTTAAAGATAGGAATTTTTCCTAAAGGAAATTTCATTTCGCTCCAATTTTACTTTACTTCAGCTTTACTCCGATTTAATTTCACATTGTTTTTAATTTTATTAAATTTTTGATCAATATAACAAGATGTCACATTCAGTTTATTGACAAAATATTTAGTTCTGCTTACAAAAAAGTTAACAGGAATGTTTTGATCAATACTTATTAATGGACTGGCAATAAGTTCTGTACAAATTTCATTAAAAAAAAAATGACATGAAGTGTTCGGCATTTGATCTGATTGGCATATATCAATATTTGATTATTGATTACCCTGATGAAATCATTTTTTAAATTTCTTCACCTTTTTTTTCAAAGGCGCGTAAATCAGTGGAATATCAAAATGAAGTAAACACAGCAATTGAAATGGAATTTGCCAAATTCAATAATGAAATTAGTCGAGAATTAAACAAGGTTAGTTCCATCGGTCTCCTATAGATAACCAGAATCATTTTTATCTCCCAATGGATTTCCTATGGATTTCCGATAATTCTCGATTATTCAGAAGATATTTGTTAATATTTTCAATATATGGGTAATAATTAAATTTCGATCTTTTGCATTTTCTAAGAGACATTTGATGAACACTTTTGAATATTCGAATAAAAAATTTTTTTGAATTTAATTTAGATAAATCAATTTCTGAATTTTATTTTAATTACAAGCAAATTGATTCATTTATGAAATGATTTGTTGATTCAAATTATGATTTTATTGAATATTGTAACATTTATATAATCTTAACATTGCATTCAAGTAATTTAAACTCAATCATATAAACAGTCATTTATTGATTACAATTATTAATATATCCTGGTAGAAAGTCTACAACTGTTTTAAAAACAATTGCAAATTGTATGATCAAATAATTCCGATAATGCTGATAAACAGAAATAAGAGCGAGAGAAAGAAAAAAGCCATAAATATAATTAAAATTTTTAAATTAATATTTGCATAGAATTACAATACAATTATAATCATTAATAAGTACTACATGAAAAAAATCACTATTAAAATTTCATAATTAATTCGATAATTTTAAATTAAATTTATTTTTAAAATCCTTATAGGTATAAATTTTTCCAACAAAAAATACTATACTAATCTTAATGGATCAAACAATTTTTTTTAATTCAAATTACAATTAAAAATGTTTTCATTATTTTTTTCCTCATTAAATGAGCATTTTCAATTTTCATTTTTTAATTCCCTCATATTCAGTTATATAAACGAATTTGCAAAATCAAGAAAGATTATAAGGGACGGATTGATTTTTTGACAAGTATGTGCCAATATTACAATAATGGCCTATCACAACAATTAACAAACACCCACGCAATTAGTAAAATGAAAATTTGGGATAAACTATGCAAACTTGAATGGAATGTAATTTTTCTTCAAGTAATTCATTGCTTCAAATTTTTATAAAAATTCTTTTTTTTTGAGTGTTTAATTTAAACTTTATGGTAAGAAAAAATCATTTTCATTTTTTTTTTTTGTCTTTAAAGCAATTTAATTTCATCTGATTTTTATTTGTTAAATTTTAGCTTTTAAAATTTTAAAAAATTTTTTACTTTTAGTGCATAGCACGATCATTTATTAAGACAACAACATATTATTTGTCGAATGTTTATTTCGATAATATTGAACAGATGGTTAAAATTATGCCTTTAATAAGAATTTAATAGCTTTGAAATTTATGCGACACAACAAATTACTTTTTTATGTAAAAAAAGAAAAAAAAGAAAATTGAAAAGAACTTTACTTTCAAATGAAGTTGAAAATTTTAAATTAAAGTTAACAATGTTAAATTAAAACTGTCATTACAGCTTGACATTGAAAACAAAGATTTGAAAGATTTCTCATACGTTGAATGAATTAGATTGAGTCTATGAAGTGAATTTTTTTTTTTAAGTGCGATACAATGTGGCACATTTGTGAACATTGTGCACACTTTTTTACTCTATAAGTTCATCGACAAGGTTCTAGCAAACTTTGACAATGCTAGTGAGATCTTTAAGCTTAAGTGGGTTACAGTGTTCTTGTCTCAGATGGCTGACATTGTAGAAGTAATTGAGTTTCAAAAAAGAAAAATCAGTCGTACTCTTTGCTCATATAAAAAATTTTCAGCTTAATAAAACAAAAAAAAATCTTGCTGCAGTCGATAATATTCTTACATATAACTGTAATCATTCGATTGCATGTGATAGAACTTTATCATTGGTAAAAAACTATAAACATTCGATTGCATGTGATACCTTTTATTATTTAATCATGATAATTTAAGCTTTATCATTGGTAATCGATTGCATGTGATAGAGCTTTATCATTACCTTTATATAATATAAAACAAAATTTTATTAGCGCTCTTTCTTTTTTTTATCATTTTAATCAAAAATCAAGTTAATTATTTAATTATAAAAAAATCTAATAATCAAAGTAATTTTGCGGATTATTTCCTTTTCTTCATTTATACTTTATTAACTAAAACATATTACAGATACCATTTGCATCAAAAAAGCCAGATGATATCAACATGGTAATTATTGCACAAAGAAGTACTTTCTTATTTAAATGAAAAGTTAAAAAAAAAAGAAGAGAAAAAAAAAAGAGACAAAGATCTATTTATAAATTAATTGGTAAAATTAGTATGATTGTAGAAAAAGAAATTTTCAATTTTTTTTTCAAATTTGAAATATTTGAATATTTTATAATTTAATGATAAATAAGAAAAAAAATGTAATAGTTATACTTAAAATGAAAATCTGTCAAAAAATAAACAAAAATTAAAGTGTTAATTATTATTATTATTATCATTGTTTTCTAATAACTATTTAATTATTTTTATCACCATTTTACAAAATTGTTGAATTATTATTACTATTTTCCAATGCTGTTTAATTATTGTTATTAGTAATTTTCAATACTGCTTAATTACCACAACTACTATTTTCAAATAATATTTGTTAAATTAGTACTATCATACACTATTTTATATATTTTATGTTCAATTATTATTATCACTATTTTTGAATATAATTTAGTTATTATTATCATTGTTTTTAAATACAATGTTTATTTGTATGTTAGGAGCAGTGACAATAATATTCATATTATCAATTTAAAAATTTTAAGAAGCAAAATTTTTTCCGCATAAAAAATTTCATTTTTAATTATAGTTTATCGAAGTGTTACAATTCATTTCTAATACGATGCAAAATTTTCAACGATTACCGTGTACACTGAAGTGTATGGTTGATGGGGAATATGTGGATGAAGATGATTTAATGAACGAAGCAAAGAAACTTTTAACTATTTGTACTAACATTCAACAAAAAATTATGGTATAATTTTGTTGCTGAAATAAAATTTGAGCAAAATTTGAGCAATAATTTGATCAAAATTAAATCTTAGAATACATCTATACTATATTTATATATCTATTGTATCCACATATTTATACTGTACCTATATATCTATATTGTGTCCATTCATACTGTATCTGTATATCTATAGCGTACCCTATATATCGATATTGTTTTTTTTATATTTTTTCATAAAATTGATTATATGTTGTAAAATTTATTTTACTTTATATGTGCTACAAAATTTTTATTTGACTATATAAACTATATAATTCCAATTTTCGGCTTCTTTCGTTTTTAATTAGTTTTCATTAAATGTCATTAATTTTGAGAATGCTAAATGTATTAATGATAATACAACGTAAAGAAGTTATGCTAGCAATGGCACTGAAATAGTATCATCAACATGAACAGGTTAATTAAATGTATTAATGATAATACAATGTAAAGGCGTTATACTACAATGATACTGAAACAATATCATCAGCAGATTAATTTATGTAATAATAAATTGATATGAAATGAAATTAAAATTTAACAGTAACTTCTTGTAATTTCTTCTTTTACAGATGACAAAATCAATAATACTTCGGATTTGAACAAACAATTAACAGTAACAATTTGTGCAAATTATAATTTGTCATATTTCTACTATGATGAATTTTTGATATAAAAATATTACAGAATGATTGCTGCTATTTCATTCAATTTAAATTTTGAAAAAAAAAAAAAACTTGAGAAGAACACCAACAACTTACCAATTTTCTTATCATAGAGATTTATCAGTATTCTATGATTGAATAAATTTAATGAACAAATGATTTAACAATTACACTATGGAATCCCACTGAGCATACACAAAAATGATGTCAGAAGTCTTGAAAATTGAAAGAAATTAATTTCAAGGAAAAATGAAATATGTTAAAAAGGATTTCTTGACTGCGCAATTATTCGATTGATATACAGTCAAAATAGTTGTATCAAAGCTCATAATTTCTGCTAATCACCTCCACTTCTCTAATTTCATTCTCTTATCACCATATAAACAAATAAATTACGCTATTTGCGTTATTATAATTTGTCATGGTTAGTCAAGGTCGTCTGATCTCAAGCTTTTTCAATATTATTGAACTGCTAATGCATAGTAATAATCTGAGACATTCGAAAAATTAAGGAATATTTTATATCAAACTTAGATTAGAATTAAAATATTTCACTTGATTCAAAATCATTTTAAATACAATCGCAATCACATGGAATTTACAATGATGGCATACAAATTAATAGGTTATACAATCTCAAGCAACATCTGGAAGCACCATGACAATCTAATGCAACCAAATTATTTCATTAATGCTCCTACTACCGTCATACAAAGCAAAGAAATACATCCTTAAGTTCAGATGGGAAAACGAATTTTCTTAACTATCCAAGATAATACTCTTCCCAATAATTTAAAATTCGTTATTTGCGTTACAAGCATTTTTTCAACTAACCGAAAATTGACCGCACTCAATATCTGCTATCGAAATTGCTTCGACAAGCTTTGCATTAGCCGTGCGGAAAATCTTTCCTGGACTAAAGATATGTCATTCCTGGAGGAAGAAGTGAGAAATTGCTGTTATTTGGAATAGACTATTTACATAATCTGTTGAATTTTAAATGAGAAAGAAGACAGATTTTATGAATAATCCAATAAGTGAAAAGCTTTCAATAATTGAATATATCATCCAATACCGTATTTTCCATCAATTTTGTCTTAGTGCTGCCAAACGTTGCGTTAACTCATCATTTTCTGTTGCTGATGAGGAAACTTTAACACCACCAATTGATGCTGTCGATGGCATTTCCATATTTAATTCCAAACTGTAATTTTGCATTTTTAAATGAAGAAAAAACTTTGGATATACCATCAGAAAGAATTCCTCGTTTTTTTAAGTTGAAAAGTGACAACTGAACGAATCAAATATTTGAAAATTATGTTCTTTTTTTTTTGAATGCCATCTTCAAAAATTCAACTTGCCAATAATCAGTCATCAATCAATAATCATCCTATGCTAACAAATACTAATCACAGCAGGGAAGGAGAAAATGCTACCAAGCGAAGCATTCAAAGCAACAATGCTATATATATAATTAAAAATATATAGGCAGGGCATGATGAACTAACACACCTGTGTTTGGTGTATAGAAATTCAATAACAACAATAAAGGAAAAAGTTACCTTAGAATAATCTCTGGCTGTTGGTATAAGACAAAAATAAAACAGCCAATGGAAAAAAACATACCCCGCCTTATCTGCTGCTTCTTGGATTAAAGCATTAACTTGTGCTTGAGGTGTGTTTAATGTTGTTGTAGCTGTCATTGAACCTTCCATTGTTGCAGATTGTACATCCAAATTCTCGAAATCTTTCTCGAACCGATCCATTAAATTCTGTACTTTTTCCAAATTCATTGAGCGTAACGCTGATTCCATCGCTTTCACAACACCAGACATGCTTGATGTTACACGCTTTTGTGTTGCAGCTGTCTGTAAAAGTTCACACAATGCCAAATAATCTAAAGTCATTTTTAAAAAAAAATGGAATATGCGAATAATTCTACAATATTTCGTTCCCTTCAAATTTATCAAGAATTTAACCAAAGACTAAAGAAATGCTACTGCATACTAAAGTTTCCTGACATTAAGATGCAATTGTATCTAGAAAAATGTTAATGAATAACGAATACTACCTTCCTAATTTTTTTAGTTGAAAACTAATACTTTATGTACGAAACAAACTTGTACACGTGCTGCTACTGCATCAATTCGTGCCGACATCCTTAAGTAATTTAATGCTTCATTCTTTTTACGTATTGCATTTTCAGCATGTACTTGCGCTATCTCCATATTACCTTTCTGCAATTCAATATGTCAACAATCTTGCACTTTTGCAGCAAAAACTTTCTGCAGGACAAAAGTATCAAAATAGTTTTGATTGTTCCAAATCAAAAATGAAAAGTCAGTAAGCAGCTGAAGCAGCTTTGCTTTTCTCATTTATGTCCTAAATTAAAGACAATGCTATATGAAGCAGACATGAAAAGAAAAACCTTTATTGCATTTGTTAATTTCGTTTTCTCCGCCTTTTCTTCTTTTTCACATTTTTTCGAGTTTCGCTGTAGTTCTTTCGAAGCAAACTTCAAATTGAAAAGATGATCTAAAAGTTCTGCACAAAATTTAACGAAATATCACCAAAAGTTGCTAAGAACAATCAATGAAAGAAGACTGCAAAAAACAAATAAAAGAGTGCAGACTAAACATATGAACAAATTTCCAACTGAAACTTACAATGCAAAAAAGACAGAGAATGTTTATGATAAAAACAGTGTAAGAGTTATGTAATTTTCTTTTCAATTTTTGAAAAATTAAATTGTGTAAATATTACAAAGCAATCAATTTGAAGAAATTTCTTTCTTTTTTTTTGACAATCTAAAATTTCGTTGACATGATAAAATATTGATATTTACGAATATATGAATGTAAATCTTACTATCTAAAGACATTTTACGACTGCTGATAATGTTAAAGTGTTGTTGATGCTGCTACGTGAGACCTGAAATTGTTTACACTTCCAATTGTATATTTGAAAATCAAAAATTAAAACGAAGCAAAAGTTATAAACACCCTGAAATTTACCATTGCCCTAATGTAAATGAGCCCAACAAACTCATAAAATGCCTTCATACATCACCAACCAAAATTTGCCATACATAACATGTTGTTTATCCAAATTAGTGGCTCGTTGAAAAACCATTCTGGAGTTCTATGCAATTTCTCTTCCCAAACTATTATCGTTTTTCGGCTATTCAGTGGTTTAATTTATTCCACATTATTGTTGAATAAATCAATAGGTAAGTAAGGAAGTGATTACCTGCCGAAAAATCGTTCATACTAATAGAATAAACATAAATGTAACATATATTTTTGTGTATACAAATATTCAGCAGCAAACAAAAGTAGTAGGAGGATCTGCATATAAATGACATATAAATATGCTAAAATGCAATAAAATGCTAATTAAGCAGTGAATTTACACATTTAGTATAAATAAACAAATGAAATAGTAAGTTATATGGTATATTTATATAAATACAGTATAGCTTAGCCATAGTGTTATTTGACAACAAATTTTAACTTTTTTGAGAATAAATTTTTCAAACTTTTGAATTAAAATTTAGCAACAATCTTTAGTGTAATATTTTGTTACTTACTAATGATATCAATTACATTAGTAAATATATCAATTGCATTGGTAAAAGCCCTTACTTACTGTTATCACTAATGAAAATACTTTTCAATATCGATAAGAATTTCATTTTTAAAAATCTCCCTGAATAAAATTAATTCATTTTAAAAATTTCACTATGTCCTTTTACTTTTTTCCTTTCTTTTCTTTTTCCCTCTTCTTACTCTTTTCTTACTCTCTTTCTACACACTATCTTCTTACTTTTTTTCGTCATTCATTTATTTTCTTGTTTTAATCTTCATAAATCAATTTTTTTCCATTAAAAAAAATTTTTTTTTTCAAATTTTAATTTATAAATATGCAAAATTACAAAATTTATTACCATTCATTTCAACACTTTTACATTATTGGTTATTTTTCTGATAATTTATTTAATTAATTAATTAAAATTTAATTTGTTAGTGTCAATCAAAACTTTGAAATAATAAATTGTAACATTTTTTTCTGTTTTGATTAATTCAAGTTCAGTAAGGAAAAAAACATTTCAATTTTCTTTTTTCAAATTACAATAAGCAAAGAAATTGGAATGTAGAATATTTCTTTTTTTTTTTTCCATAAAGAAATTTGAAAAGAAGCAAAACAACAAAAGCAACAAACGAAAAAGGAACAAAAAAAATCGGATGATTAATTGGACAGAGCTTTTCTTATTCTTTTCGTAACAAGACGATCAAAACTGTTTTAACAAAGGATGGCTTTGTATTTTTTCTTTTTTTTTAAACAATTTCCAAAAACCAAGTCTCGCCTTTTCATCAATATTTTGTTTTTTAAATTTTAAACGATCTAAAAATTCTGAAATCTGGTTGAAAAAAGGTAAATTAACAGCTTAGCATTTAATGAATCAACGACCAGTTCTTGTATCCTTTCCATTCTTGAAGATTTTTTTTGGAAAATTTTAAACAGTTAAAATTTTGAAATTTCAGAAAAAGATTGAAATGATATTTTTTTTTTACATGTCAGATTTTCATGAATCGATATTCATTGTGTTTTTTTTGTGTTTTATTGAAAATTATCATATAATTCAATGAATCATTATTTTTTTGCCAATTATCAAGAATAAATATGAAAGTGAATTTTTAGGCAATTGCAATTATTGCAAATGTATTTCATTAAATTTATTATATTTTAATAGGTATAGATATAGTAAAAAGATCGCTGTAGTAATGAAGTAATTATGATTGTAATAACAATGATAATATTGAATTAAAATTATCATTATTCATGAATAATAAGCAATCTCTCCAATATTATTTATCGATTCTTATATTTGAATTTAATTTTTATAGTATATATAATTATATCAATTAGTAACTTTGTTGCTTATGTTTTTTACAGAACATCACTTACATAACAATAATAGTGATAATGATAAGAGTGATTATGTATAAATTGTAATTCGCTGATCGACTCGTTAAATAATCTGATCCATTCATTTGTCATTGTTTCAATATAATTGATTAATTCTGATATGATTACATTACTCATATATAAATTTACTGATAAAATGATATGATAAAAAGTTATACTATTAATTTACTGAAAATATTTTCACGATTAAGCAAAAGTATTCCACGCATGTTTTTGTTAAAGAGATTTATATTTGTAAAATAGTAATTATCATTAATTAATTACCATCTAGTTGCTTATTTGTTTCTTCATTTCTTTATTGTCAATAAACTGACGCTTATCATTGATTTATTATCAGTTATTTATTTATATGCTCATTTATTGATCTACCTGGTCATTTGTTAATTTAATTAATTTCGTTTAAATTATTTGTAAATTGATTATAATTGATAGTAGTGTGGAAAATTATTGTTATTGATGATGATCTAAATGTTATCATTATGATAGCTAATTTGCTTTTATATTTTCATTTCAAACACACACGTATACATATCGATTTGTTTTGTGGTGTAATATTAAGTGTTAATTAATTAGTCTCCTTTATCTAATTTTTCAGCATTAAATAAATTTTAAAAAAGTTTAAAAAGTTTTAAAATTAAATAAGTTTAAAGTAAAAAAAAATTAATTTAATGTTAAAATTAGTTCATTATTTCGTTCCTATTTTAAAATTGACAGAAATATTCGATTCAATCAATAATTATTTTAAAGGATTGTTTATCAGTTTAGTATATGTGAAGGAAGATTGCGATGGTCATCAGTATAGAGAGAGAGAGGGAGAAAGAGAGAGAAAGAGGAAGGGAGAGAGAGCTAAGGTCTTTTGGCATTCTATTGGGCATTTTTGTGATGTACAAGGGTCAGTTGTATGAGGGGACAAACATATGTATTCAAAAATGAAGGTCAGATATCTGTAGAGGGCAAAGGTCAGTGTAACATTGCTTATAAGCTCTGATATTCCTCTGTATTTGTCATTGCAACATTTGAAGCGCTGAATGTGATGCCGTATTCTCAGCGAGTAATATTAAGTGTAACTCACAAGCTTACCTTCTTGTTCCACTAACTTTTTCAGCATTTTCTAAAAAAGATACAAACTTTTCTGATACTTTCATCCGTACAGCGCTTTTATAAATTTCGGAAATAGTTAATTAATTTTTAAATTATTGTTGTATTTTCCTGTTGAATTTCAATTTATATATATTTTTTTTCATATTTTTTACAATTCTTTAAAAAATAAATTGTAATTTTAGATGTGCATTTTATGAAATGCGTGAAATACGTGTAATTGATAATGTGCATATGTTGATTACACGTAATATATCTGATAAAATGCTCTTTTGGCGCATTATAATTTTTACTTTAAGCAAGATTAGTCTGAATAGTAGTAATATTAACCAATATTTGTTTCATTTCATTTTATATAATTTTGAAAAATTGCTAATTAATGTAATGCGATGAAGTGAAGTATATATATCATTTCATTTCTTGGCCTTCATTTTAAACTATATGAAAGATTCGAATTCAATCAATAATTCTTATCTTTGCTAATTTGGCATTTATGGAAAAGAGCGCGAAGGTCATTTTGACGTATCTCATTGCAAGTGAAGGTCATCGGACACTATGACGTTCTGGTGTCCTCCCCATATATATCCTCTTCATGTATTTCATTTCGTTTGCTTTTGCTCATTCAAGATATATTAGAAGTTGATGTTAATCGGAACGGTGCATCGGTGCATCGAATGTCTAATTATAAATTGGATTGTATTTTTAGTGGAGAAATTCTGGATATTGGTTACTTAGATATCCACGATCTCGCGGGATTATCCTCATCACTCATCTCATAGGCAATTAATAATTTCATCTTTCATATCTTTTTCAAGCATTATTGAAATTTCCTAATTGTTGCCTACAGTAAACTGTGATTTAAAATTTTAAATTATCATTTCATTTAATAAAAACTGAAAGGAAAAATTAGGGCAGATCTATAAAAATTAAAACTGAACAGATCGTTCCCATCATTATCGGCAACAATTATGGAAAAAATTGCAGGAAAATCATTTTACCAGTTCTTACTAGTCTTGTAACTCTCAACTTAAAATAATATTCTTATAAATATTTTATAGTACATCACTTCCCACTATCCATATTAGCTTCACAAAATATTACAGTAAATTTTGGAATTGCTTTTCAGGCTAAAAACACAATAATAATCTATTAGCTTCAAGTAATTCAAAAAAAAGTAGCTAGTACTTTCTGTAACTTCTTTTTTGATATTATTTTTAATTTTTATTATTTTATTCCATTCTTATTTTTTTATTTTTGTTTTTCTTTACTTTTGCAAAACCATTTTATTAATTTAATTCAATTTTAGCAATTTTAATTTGTTCTGTGTTAATTAAATTTAGTTTTTGAGAACTTTCAAACTAAAAAGACAAAAATTTGGACCATTTTAATAATAATTTTAGCAAAAGCGATGAGACATGAAGCGTTACATAACGCCCTTGTTTTTCCTTTGTCGTTCTCGCTCCTTTATTTCGTTTTGTTGTTCGTTCTCGCTCTTTTATTTCATTTTGTTTTCTAAGATATCTCGGGAATGGAGAAATGGGAGAGAAGGCGGGAAATATTGTAAAGGCATTCGAGATTTCCGAATATTATTGAGCTCTTTCTCATTGTTTTCCATTTTTTATTATTTCATTAAAATGTTTCATTTCTCCACGATGTTTTTATTGGAAAAATATTTTCCTGTTTCATATTGCTACTTGAAATATTTTTTCTGTTACGTCTTTTTTTTCTAAATTTATGTAAGTAATATTAGGTTTTAATCTGGATATTTTTATTCATTTTTTTATAACTTTAAAAGAAACATATGCTTAACATGATTATGTTAGTTAAATGTTCAAAATATAAATTGAAATTTTGTTTTAAAAATTATTTTACGCATATATAAGCGATTAAAATGATGGCATCAAAATAAATTAATCAAATAATATTAAGATATAAACTTTGCGACAAAAACTGCTTGCCATATAATTAATTCTCACTTCGAAAAACTTTTCAAACGATGATTCGAAATTGGAGCACCATACCGCAAGCATTTGCTGCTTCATTGTTTACATGGGGTGTTACCGCTCTTGGTGCTGCCCTTGTTTTCTTCATACCGCCATCGAGTAAGAAATTACTAGGTAAGCGTAAAATAAAATTTTAACTTTGAAATTTTTCAATCTAAATTGAAAAGAAACTAGTTATCATGCTTCACACAGCTTCTTCTTTTCTTTCTCAGATTGCAAGTATTTTTCGTTTTTTCTATGAAAAAACTTTAGTTTTAGTAATCAAAATGGCCAGGTAGTAGTCTGATTGTGCTTAAGACTAGTTAAGAAATTCGGATGAATAAGGCAAATTCTTGTTTTACTTCTTCCAGTAAATCTCGAACTTGAAGCTAGAGGAATGTTCGAAAAGGTGACTAAGGTGACTACTGTCAACCATTATCTTGAATTAAGCAAATAAGGTTAATTGGCTGAATTAGACTTATTACTCTATAGTGTATTAAGCTTATTACTTAATTAGACTTATTACCATATAACGATTTATCAGATAAGTGATTTAATATTTACACTGAATAATATAATAATAAATCATTTAATATCTAGTCAGATTAAATGAATAAATTAATGGCTCTGATCGAAGCTTGTTTGCTATTTTGCAGATATAAGTTTGGGTTTTGCTGCTGGAATTATGACAGCGGCATCATTTTGGAGTCTGTTAGCGCCTGCAATTGAAATAACGGAAGCACAAATGGGAGCATTTGCATTTCTTCCATGCGCAGTGGGTTTTGCTGCTGGTGCTGCTTTTGTATATGGTACTGATCGGATAATGCCAAGGTACGAGAGAAAGCTGATATTCTAAAATAATTTCATTGACAAAAGTTGCATTTTAGTAGTTTGCGCTTTTTGAGAGTATGAATATAAGTTCTTTCTAGATGTTTCTTTTTCACTATTAAATTATATATGGATCTGGACTCGAATTTTTTAAAAATTTCAATTTTTAGAACTCAAAATTTTTTTTGCATTACGTAATTTGAAGAGTTGATGATAGAAATATTACATTTCAAAAAAATCGGTTTTTCCGAAAAAATACATTTCAAATTTTGTAAAAACAGCTTGTTATTTTCTGACTCAGTTTTTAGTTTTGTGTTTTCGGAAATTGCAATGGTGGATCTAATAAAACAAGATGTCAAGGTAGTCGATTCTAAAACAATGAAATCGCTGGATGCAATCGTCGAAGAAAGCGTATCAATGGTGAAACTTAAACAATCAAACGATAATATTGCACGGTATGTCTGCTCTTGCAAATATTTTTTCGGCCAATCGCCATAAATAGATGTGTATGTGTATATGGTCACTGACTCCAATTTAATGAATTGATTTTGCTTGGAACTTGCTTCTGTCATTTCCCTAATATAAAAAATCGTTTTTGGAAATTTTGTACTCAAATTCTTAATCACTCACCAAATACTGTTATTTTAAGCTGCTAGCAACAGAAAAAAAAGTTATCGGAATTAATTTTTTGAATTTTCAAAATCTGAGGAAGCCTGCAGGAAAAATTTATTCATTGAAAATCATTAGCGCTTTTTAATTAACACTGAAAAATTTATTGAACTTGGATTTGCTTTTATTGTCATCTAACTAATAATACAAGAAGATTTACTCCTACAAGTGTGCTGAAATAGTCCGTTAGTAAATACCAAAAAACAGATCTGGATATCCATCAGCTCTCATAAGTTAAACTTAATGTTTGCTTATAAGATTTTGCTTTTTTTCGTTTGTTCTAGTGACAGCAGAATTGGGTTGCAATAATACTAACTGACTGAAGAAAATTCACTAAATCGTATTTCGATAGCTACATCATATTAGTTTTTTTCTCGAAAGCTTAAGTATTTTATTTCAAATGGTTTTTATGTTTCTTACAGCACTTCTGTGCTATAAAGCTCTGCATATAAATTCGTTTATTCGAATAATCAAAAAAGTAATATTTAAAGTAATATTTAAATAGTGATATTTAAAGCAGTAATGCTGCTGTTTCGTTTTAGCATCCAAGCGGATGATTGTACAACTGCTACTAACAATGCGGACGGAAGTACGTCAGATGCGGCGACAACTACTGTAGCAACGATAGAAAACGGTAATCCAACAGTTGATAAAGAACAGGCTCTTATCAAATCTATCTCATGGCGTCGAATTCTTTTGTTAATTATTGCTGTCACGGTGCATAATATTCCGGAAGGTTTAGCTGTTGGTGTTGCATTTGGTATGCTTTTGATTTTATACGGAGCACATAACATATATTTTTTATTTTCTTACTTTTTTATATTTGCGTCATATTTTTTGGTGATTTCAAGTATGTGTGCCGATGTTCTGCACAATACTTTTTGAAAATTTTGCGTATTGCTTACCTTTTAGATAATTTGACATCGAATATTCCTCCAACTTTACTTAGTGGAATTGCTTCCTGAAATATTACCAGATTTGTTTGAATGGCTTGTCTGACGCTTTTATCCTTTTATTTTTAAATCTTTTAACTTTTAAACTTATTTGTAGGTTCTATTGGAAAAACAGCTAAGGCAACGTTCGAGTCGGCTTTTGCATTGGCACTTGGTATTGGTCTGCAAAATTTCCCAGAAGGATTGGCCGTTTCACTTCCTCTTGCGGCATTCGGTCATAGTAAAATGAAGTCTTTCTTTTACGGACAGTTGTCTGGTTAGTTACAACAATCTTTTTTTTTCTGAAACTTTTTGTCTGTTTTTTCTTTTTCGACCAGCAAATTTTAATGCAAGCGAAATTGGAGTTGGAAAAAATTATACGCAAACCGTTTCATCAGTTTTTTCTTTTATTTGATCAACGACAACTCATGGTTTAACGCGATTTGATGCAAAGATCGTGAAAATTACATGAAGAAGATGCTGTTTCAGTGTATGCCCATATTCTTTAAAAGTTGGAGAATATTCAGATAGTTTGGAAAAGGCTTTGGCTGTACAGTCTTAGATAACGAACTTTGAAAATTCATTATTTTAATGTTTGGCATTTTCTCGACAAACCAAATATTTGTTCTTTCGTTTTTTGTAACTTTCAAAGAATTTCTATAAATCAAAAGATCAAAAGAGTTTTTTTCAGTATCAGATGATTGCGTGTTCTGTAAAAATAATCTTTTAGTCTATTCATGTATACATAATAAGCATAAATATTTTTAAAAAAATTTTATTAGCCAAAAGTTTTTAAAGTCTTCTTTTTTTCAGGTGCAGTTGAGCCACTGGGGGCATTAGCTGGCGCAGCTGCCGTGATCTTAATGGAACCAGTTTTGCCGTATGCGTTAAGTTTCGCTGCAGGTGCAATGATCTATGTTGTTCTGGATGATATTATACCAGAAGCACAGCGAAATGGTAATGGCCGGTTGGCATCAATAAGTTCAGTTATTGGTTTCTTGATTATGATGGCGCTGGATGTTAGTTTGGGCTGATTATAATATTTTTCGAATTTTCCAGTCTTAATTTTTAATCGTGTTTCTTGTCATTTTTGTTGATTTTTCAAATCATTATTATTTTTTGCTTTGTTCTTTTTTAAATTTGAATTATTTTTCTGAACACTATAATTGTTAGCCTTTGTTGTGTATTTTTGATTGAATTTTTGCTTCTGTTGATGGTCATTTCGGCTGATGATTGAGCTGGATAAGATTTTTTGCATTGCTAATTTATAGGTTTGCGGGAAATAGGATATGAACTGAAGTTTTAAACTTCATTCGATGATGTGATTTGTAGGGAGATTGTTTTTAACAGTACTGCTTTTTGATTATAAAAATTTTATTAGTTTAATTTCACTAGCAGTGTATTGCAATACATGTCTTAGAATAATTAATTTTTCGTTTTTAAAGTGCGCTTCTAACTTCTTTTAAATGCCTTTTTGATGTGAATTGTATTTCTCTTATCAGGATTTCCAAAACATTGAAATTTGTTTTAGTTATCTCCGATTTCTCTTTCTGATTTTCAAATCATGAGAATAGCTAATTTTTTCAAACAATAAAAATTCTTATAGGATGTTAAAAACTCAAATTGTCAACTTAAATATTAATATCTTATAATAGATCGATTGATTGTTGAAATAATTTATAATAGTCAATAATCAGTTTCTTTCTAAAATTTTTAAACATTCCAAACTTTCAAAGTATTTCACTTATGTATTGAAATCAATCCATCATATCAGCTTTTCAATTTGTATCGAATATTGTTAACCATGTAAACTCAATATAGCAATGACTTTATAAAGCAATACGATTGTTTCAAAATATATACAATTACAATTAAAGTCATTGCTCATTTAAATAAAATTCATATGCTCATTTTTTTTTTGTTCTTTCTTTTTTTATTATTTGAGCATCTTGAATAATTATTTCAGGGTATATAATATCTTGCAAACGAAGTATTCATAGATGGTGATTATAAGTATTGGCAAATATTGGCACGATAATTCATAACTACATAGCTATATTTGAAAATAACCTATCTAGTGATTATAAAATATTCAAAATTGAAGTCTATTCGATTTCAACCATAGTTAACAAGCTTTTTTTTCCTTCCAGGATAGTTTGCAGGATACCAAAAAAAAAAAAATGAAGTATTGTAGATCGCAGTATGGCATATAATATGCCATGATAATGTATTTGCTTCATTTGTATTTAATGATTTCTTTTCTATTCTTTTTTTCTCTTTGCATCTACCTTTTTTTCGGTAATATGAAGAAATTTAGCAAAACAGCTAAAAAAAGCTACGAAGTCATCATTAAATAAATTTGAATCTCTCAAAAAAAAAAAAAATCCAAATTGGCTTTTTCATACTTCAATCAATTTCTTCTACCTCTATTAAAAATCTTGTATCCTTATTGTTTTATAATTTTTTCAATTAATTTTTTAATTCATATGGAAATCCATTGTAGATCAGTTTCTTTTAATTCATGAAAATTATTTATTTTGTAGTAAAATTATTATTGTGAAAATTTCTTGTATTATTTTGACACATTAATTTCAAAAATAATCACTCTGTTTTGTGATCGAAATTTAATCCGTCATCGATGTTTGATCGATTAGCAAGCAACACTATTTTGAATGTATTTTTAAATATACAATAAAATTTAATAACAGTAAAATATGTTATTGCACTTTACTTTTATAGCTTGTATCAGAAATAAAATATATTTTTTTCTTTTTTTTTATGAAACATTTGAAATAGCTAAATTGGAAGTAATTAATTAATTGATTATTTTAAAATAACCTTACATAATTTTATTAGCATAATTTCCAGTTGACAAATTTTGAACCAATTAATTATTTGATAAATTATTAGCGATAACAGTAGTAAAAATAGGTATTACTTTTCTCCAAAATCTAACACCAATTCTACAAGTTCTATAGTTAAATACAAATATTTCATGTAGAAAAAAATATATATATAGATTGGTTCTTTCCCCTCGATTATTTTATCAATTAATTTTATCTTTTAATTAATTAGTTTCAGTCAGTAAGGAAATAAAAAATAGTTGGGAGGGTATTTAACCTATTTTGCAGATACTTATAAGCCTATTCCTTTTGCAGATACTCATGGGATAATTGCAGGCAGGTCTATTCTTTCCAACGCAATATTGACCATATATGTTTTAAGGCATATACAATAATTAATTTGCCATTGATTCCTTAATTAAAAATTTGTAGACTAGTCTATCAAAAACGGAAGAAAAAATTAAGATAGCGTGCACAGCATTTTAAATTTCTAGCCATATCTTCACATAACATAATATTCAGTGGGTAAGATGAGTCCTATCGGAAATACTGAGGAATACTTTTTTTTTTTTTTTTTAAATTAAAAGAAAAACATTGGTAATGAAAAGTTATAGAATAATTGGGTTCTAGCTATTCCATTTCTATTCATATGAATTAAGAAATAAAACTAGTAAAATAAAATTAAATGTGAGAAAGTAATTATAGTGCTAAATTTTTAATTTTCCACATTCTTTGCATTCACATGAGAACTTTTAAATTTTTCATTCTGTTTATTAGAGCAAAAAAAGAGTAGAAATAAATATCTCTTTTTTTCCAGAGATATTAAAATGGTAAACTTAATGATTAAATTGCAAAAGTGAAGTTTGAACTAAAACAGATTAGGGGAAAATCTTGAACTAAATGAATGGTTGAATGATTAAATCATATTTTTTTTTAGCTCCCGAAATATAATGAAAAATAATTGACTAAGTTAAAATACATTAGAAACTTATAACAATAAACTTTATATGTCAAAAGGTTGCTGCTCCCACCAATGTGATAGTTATTTTGTTGCAATGACAAACAAGTATGAACTTTTTTTTCGATTTAAAACAAAGAAAAAATCAATTAAAATTTTAAGTACACGTTTTGGTAATTCCAAATGGTGATGTGTACGACTGTCCTAAACATGTGTGCGACTTGCTACTTTTTGGTCTTTCACATTGCATATTTTTGAGTCCATTCACGAGCTAATTGATTATACCTGCAATGAATTAGTTAGTTTCAAGTGTATTTCAAAATTATGAACTATGAATCCTAATAGTGGAGAAAAAAGCTGGCAGCGAAAAAAAGAGAGTACGGAAAGAATCGTCGTATACAAAAATTAAATTTTCAATGCATTTTAAATTTTGTGTATTCCTAATAAAACTGATTCACATAGCAATAAATAACAATCTCATAATACCTGCGACAATACCTCATTATTTTAAGCACAGAAAATTTATCTAAATTGGCTGATTGAAAAATCATACGATTTTTTCAAAATTTAAATGCCATCATTAAATTAAATAAAGGTAGTATAAGCTGCACGACTGAAGTTTTTTTTTCTCTAGACGATCAATCCTCTCGGTCTTGCTGTGTGTTATGGCAGCTTAACAAATCTAATTGAGAACGAGATGTCCACGAAATTACGAATGAATTAAAAATGACTAATTAAAGTCGTAACTACATCCGCAGCAATAGCTTTTTATATAATGTAACTTAAAAACAAACATTACCTATCACGATCTGTTTTGTAAACACGAGCAATTTCCGGCACTAACGGATCATCTGGATTTGGATCGCAAAGAAGCGAACAGATTGATAAAAGCACTTTGGAAATAGTAAGCGCCGGTGACCACTGAGAACGCAATATATCCAAACAAATACTACCATTGCTGTTGATATTTGGATGATACATACGTGTTGTGAATGCTACTTTCGGCGGTTTAAATGGATAATCCGTCGGAAAGTGAATCGTTAGAAAGAAGACGCCACCTAAACCCTTTTCCAAAAAAAGTGCAAATAAAAAACAAAACTATATTATGTATTTCTAAATTTCCAACTAAATTGTAACAATGGATTTTAAACAGAACAACTAGAAAAACCTTTTAAAATTCTGCTTATAATGACGAATTAAGTGTTCAAAGACATTACAACGACATAAGGAAATGTTTGAACAAATTTAAAATGTTTTAAAAAGTTAGACAAATTAAACCCCAGTGAAAAATTGATAAACCTTGATAAGGTGATTCCGGTGGTCCCATTATTGTCGCCTGCCAATGAAACAAGTCGTCACCAACAGGACCTGCACTGCATTGTGCAGGAGGATCACGACCTAAATCCTGAAGCTCTTTCTGAATTCGCTTAAGTGCCATTTTACACTAAAGCAATGTGCTCGGCCGGTTCCAACACTGAAATAAAAAAATATTAGTAACATTAGCTTTTTGTGAAAAAAAATCTACGATTAGTGAAAAGTCGTCACAACATCAGCATTAAGCTGAAATGAAGAAAGAGATTACTTCATCAATTCTTGAATCTTACTTTTCAGATTAAATAAAACATTAAACTCCTCCTAAAACATTCCGGTTTACGGTACAAATTCTGTAACGCTAAAAACTGTAAGTCAAAAAAAGCAAATAATTAAAACAGTAAGCCGAAATTCAGGACATAAAAGCTCTGTAAAATAAAGATATATCGATAGATAGCATTTTGTAAGTATCTTACATATTTATCGAAAAATTATAATTTGATATAGCTTTAATTTGAACAAAATAATAAGTAATTCTGTAACGCTAATAAACTGTAACTAATACTGTAACAATAAGAAATTTTGTGACACTAAATTTTAACGTGAATATTTGTAATTTCAGACTTGAAAAAAAGAATAACCGGAATTAAACTAATAATCATAAAACAATACAAGAAAATTGGTATTTCAATAAAGAAAAATTAATACAAATGTAAACTTTAGGCCTGAAAAAGTGTCAAAATTCTACATATAAATAACTTCTATCAGTTACAACTAATTTGATGAGGTGATTCGACCTAGAATAACATTTATCATCTCATCACGATACAAATGGAACAAAGATTGATTCATTGAAAAAAAACACAACAAAAATTTCGGAAACTTTACAACTGCTATAAATAATTCATAATCAAGCTCTAACAAAAAAAAAAAAAAAGAAAAATCTTAATTTAATGATAGAAACTGAAGTTTGAATAGCTTGAAGCTCTGAAGCTGTCGTTTAAATTAATAAAACAAAAGGGAAACTTCAATATTCGATCCTTATTGAAGGATAATTTTTAACAATTTGTCCAATCATTTAACTGAATTGTTATTATCATTAAGTTGTTTACGATAAAATCATCAAATAAATAGTTCCTTCCTCTATAAACCTTGCAAATATACTGCAAAAATGCAAAACAACTACATGGATATGTCAGTCAGCAATGAACGAGAAAAATAAATAAACTGATGGAAGAAGTAGCATAACAACATAAGTATGTGCTATCTAGAAGAGTGATATTTACTGAATTCAAACATTTCTATCGGTTCGAGAAATGCAAGTGCAAATAAAAGTGCATGTTGCACTCCTACATATCTATATATATGCTGTATGGAAAACTTTGTGCAGTCCGTTGTAATGCATAAAATTCAACAGTATTAGTTATTTATCATCGAATAATATAAATGCGATATTATTGTAGCGAAAAATAGATTTGATGATAACTATTGATATTTGATCCTAAAATTAATATACAAACATGTGAAATGCGCACAATGCAACATTTTTTAAGCGAATCGATTACGACTGAAATATCGAGAAGATATCTATCAACTGTACCCTCAATCCAATCAATATGTATATATAAGGATGAAATATTTAAGTTTTGCAATCAATTCTTGTGATGTGCTTATAAAACACAAAAAATTTAGCAACTTCTGCCAACTGTTCTACTAATCATTTTGTAAATTATAGGAAGTGAAGAATTAATGCTTCCTTCAGGTTATTTACCGCAATTTCATACTTCTCCTATTTATAGCATTTAAATGAAAGGCTTTATTAGAACAAAAAAAAAACAGAATGAGAGAAATTTTTGAAAGTTTTATTCTGGGAGAATGAATGTGCAAAGGTTTGAGTAATGGAAAAAAACTTTCCAGAAAAATTGTAAAAAAAAAAAAATGAGATTGAAATATAGGAAGAAATTCCTTGACTAATTCAATGAGAACAGTTCGAAAAAAATAAATGGAAAATCATGAAAATAAATGAAAAATTTCACAGACTGAATGAGAAAATAATGCCTAAAATGGAAAAAATTTTGTAAAAGATGAAACGAAATATACTATCGAAAAAATATCTAAAGAAGAAAATGAAATTGAAGTTTGAGTAAAATCATCCGTCAGTTCAATGATCAATTTAATCAACCTTTTTTCCTACGTTTCTCTTCCTCAGTGCAGTTAGACATTGATATTGATGATATTGGTTAGTGATGATGCAATGTACTACCATTAGCCAGTTGAAAATTGCCTTTTTCCATATACAGCTTTATTGCTGTCTCAATTTGAAAAGTACTAATAGTAATGATGTGAAGTTTTCACAGTAATTGAAAATTATTAGTAATTGCTATAAAATTCAAAAAATAGTCATAATGATGTCATCAAATGATGTATCACAAACACATACAGCTGAAAATTCGCTTCCAAAATACAGCTGTAATGAAAATATCGAATAATATGATGTCAAATTTTCAAAGTAATATCATGAATCCGGGAAAAAAATCAAGGACGATTTGTACCAGAAGACACAAATGAATAAATCGCATAAAATATTGTCTATAAAATCTAGTTTTCCCGTACGATAATATCGAATTTACAAAATTGTCGAAAGTAGGAAAAAAAAATACCATGCAAACTTACCCTGTGACCTAAAACTTATCGTATCAACCGACAAAATGCTTCATCCAACCATCTCTATCTATCAATCTATCTATACCTATTAATCCCTACCACATACAAGTTTTCGTCTTAAAAGTAAATTTAACTTTGAAATTGATGAAAATGTAAATACAAAAACATAATTTACTTCAAAATTTTATTTTTTTCTTCAATTTATTTCAAAAAACTTCAAAATTGTTTACATTATTTACGTGATGATTTATTGATTATTACAATGTAAACCTTTTCGCATACAAATTCCGGTTGTAAGATTAAACTTTTTATTGTAATAAATTTTTCATTATAAAACAGTGTGAAATTTCTCAAAATTGATTTCATACTCTAAAATTGCAAAGCTTTAAATTCTAATTTAAAATTGCAAAATCTATAAAATAACTAGCAACTAGTGAAAATTTTCAATTGTTTCAGCAATAATTACAAAAGTTAGTAAGTATGCCTAATTCTACAAACTTTGTGACATATACTAATTTAACGTCTTTTTTTCTTGTTTTTAGAAAGAAAAAGAATACTTTCAATTGTACTAAATTAACGATGCAATTGAGTTGTTAGAAAATAGTATTTTAAAAATGAAACATCGCGATTTCCCCCAATAATTGTAATTGAACAATACTTTGTGCCATCGGAAACCAGAAGAGGTCAGCTTTAACGGTATTAGCAGTCGATGGTCGTTTTATCATGATTTTATCTTTGTTTTACTTCTCAGTGCTTGTTGAAGTTTTGATCAGTTAGTTTTGGCTTTATCACTATTCTCTTCTGTTTATTATGGTTCTTTCATAATTTGTCTATCATAATTCGTTGGTTCAAATTGCACATTTTGAGGCATTAATTTTAGCTTTATCGTGAATCTATTTTGTTACCGTAATTTTTATCACGATTTTTTCATAATTTGTCTATCATAATTCGTTTGTTTGAAATATAAACTTTAAGACATTATTAATATGAATTGCTATCAATTATTATAGTATCTATGCACGTTATTGTGTCTAATAATATCATGTAACCATATTAGATGTGATCAATTCGGGTACTGCTACACAATGTACGTTCAACTATGAAATTGGTAGGCTATGCTACAGAAATGCATTGCTTATTAAGTCTAATGGTATATTTCAGGCAATCACATTAAATGTGGCCAACTCGGGTGCTATTACGTAATGTACGTCGAACGTACATGGAATTAGATTACGCTAGACACATGCCAAAAGAGTATATAGAAAAAGTGAAACGTACAGTTCCCAAAAAAGTTTACACTAATCGTTATGGTGCACCTGATATTGTGCGTTGGACGTAAGCTCTTTTAACATGCAGATTTGTTAAGTGAGACTTAAAATGTTTAATTATCACAAATTTCGAATAGGGATATAGTTACTCAGTTCTCTTGTTTTAAAATAATGAACATATCTAGTAAAATGCTATGCAGAATAGTTAATTTTGTTGAATATCAGTGCAATCTCATTCCATATTCTTCATTTTATTTAATTTTATTTGATTAGTTTTTCCTTTTTGTATTCCGAGATTATTCAAACATTAAACTGCGCTGTTTTCCAAACATTATTTTATGGAAGTAATTGTTTTTTTTGGATTAGAAAGATTTTTTTTTTTTGGATTAATGAAAATATACTATGAATCGACACATGTATTTTCAGATTGCATCCCGACGATTACATACCATCTGACAAACGCCCATGGGAATTAGATGTATTTGACAAAAATATGAAACGAGCACATGAATATCACCAGCACAAATTAACGCATAAATTCTTCCAGCTAAGGTAACTTTATTTTCTCTTTCAAAAGAAAGTTTTCAAAAAAATGAGAAGATAATGCAGTTGTATAGAATAAGTATCTATTATTTGTTTTTAATTGACAGAATTTGAGTGTTGAAATTGTTAAGCATTAAACTTATCATTTGGATCGAAGAAAGAAAGAGTGAAACATGAAGTTTGGATTTAGTGAATTTTTATTTTAAAATTTTATTTACCATAATTGGCAGTATTTTAAGGTATGAAGAAAAGGTAGCCATTCCAGCCGAAGAATGGACGATATTTCCAGGTGATTTGGTGCAGGTAATGGTTGGCAAGGATAAAGGCAAAACGGGAGTTGTAGCACGTGTTAATAAGGAAACCAATGCTGTGTTTGTGAGAGGAAGGCACACTGTAAGCTTTGATTGGTATTCTTATCATTATCAATCAATAGAATATTGATTGAAGTTTTGTTATTATTAAGTTCTATTTTTACGATGGCCAAATCCACTTTTTGAGTGGATTATATATAGTTCCCTATAATCTAATGATTTTTGTATCTTAATTTAAACTTTTTGCAGAAACTTGTCAACGATCTCGAAAACTTTACTGAAAGCGGCGAGAAGTCTTTTTATCGACAAAGTGAGCAACCTCTGTATATTCATAAAGGACAAGTGAAGCTAGTCGACCCTAGTGATAAGTATGTTTATTGTCGATCAAAATTTAATTGGTTCAATTCAGTTCTTTTTTATTCAGAGCTGTGATATGAGTGCAATCTGCTTCTTACTTATTGACATCATTGGAGGCTAAGTATGACTTTAAATCCGTTTTCAGAAAAAAATCGCATGTTTAACCGTCTGCCATTTTTTTCAATTCATCCCATAGTTAGTCGCTTGGTATTCTAAACTCTCTGCCTTACTTTTTTTCAGTGAGCCTTGTGAAGCGCATTGGGTATTGAATGAGGAAGGAAATGAGTATATCAGAATCAGCAAAAGATCCAAATTCCAAATTCCAGTACCACAGTTAGCTCGAGCTACTTCGGAATATATTAGTCCTGATCGATATGTTGGTATGTTCGTTTAATTTTTGAGTGACTCTAAATATCTAAAAGAAACTTAGTTTCACATCATTTTTCTGGTAAGTTATAGATGATTAATTTTTTTCTTCTAGTTTATTGTAATACGGGAGTAGAATCGAAGGGAGAATAAAGTTTTGAAAAGCTCTCAAAATTCCTTGAAAACTATTTCCAGGCACTGGGATGAAAAATTATTTACTCATCACAATAATAGTTTATCATAACTTTTTATTTATTTGTTGCAGAGGCGGAAGGTAAAGATACACCTGCGGAAGTTGTTTTGGAAAATACTTACAAACCTGTGCTCAAATCATTTGAAGAAGAAATTGCGGATATAATGGGTATTCAAGATAAGCGTAAATTACAGCCAACATATTGGTACTGATCTAGTTTTTCAAATTGTATAACAAGACTCTTACTTGTAATTTTGGGAAATTGAAATTGCAGTAATTTGATATTTCCATTTTTGGGCTATACAAAATTGTCCCTATATGTTCAATTATTTGAAACTGCAAGTAAGATTTTGGGCATTAGCTTGCCAGTAATGATTTTTTTCTGGCACATGAAGATTATGCTATGAACTGCCTAGTGGGTTATTTGTTGTCATGTTTTCATCTTTGACAATATACATCGATTTTAATATACCTTGTATAAATTAATAAGTGATAAAATGATAGAAACTATATCATCTATTGGATTTCAATGCCACATAATCATTGAATTGGGCAAACTTATCAGAGGTGAAGTGGCAAAGATTAGTCGACGTAATGGAAGAATGTGCTATATTTATGCAATTAAAAGCAAGATAGAAGATGAAATATCCTGCAATAAAAAAAAAAAAAATCAATGAAGGAGGAAAAAATCAATTTGCTTTTATTCGATCATTAGATCCGGCGTGATAAATGCAAATATAAACATTTATTTTCAGAGAAAATGCCGGAATTTAAGATATATATTTAACCATATTTGATTTAATGGAGCGATTAAGAAAAGTTGTTAAAATTTCCTTTGTCTATTTTCCGTGCAAGTGATAGTAATTATATGGAAAAGGCATTTCTATAAAATAACTCTACATCATTCCATAGGAAATTGCACTGATTTCTGTGGTTAAGAGACAATTAGAAAAACCAGATAACGGAAGAAAGTTCAAATGTTACATTTCCATATTTGCGTTGCTTTAAGAAATAACGGTAATTTATGTAAAATTAACTGCTCTCATTTTTTTTTAAATTCAAAAATCAATCGTAATTGGAGCAATTTTTTTAACATAGAAGTTGAAAATAATAATTATTACCCGTTATAAATGTATATGATAGAAATATTGTCAGATTTTATTAACCATATTTATTGTCAAACTATTTAATAGCTAATTAATCATTACTAAATAAAGCAAAGGATGAGTGATTTTATGATACGAGATTTTTGTAACCTGTTTTGGAACTAACAAAATAGATTGAAATAATTAGAAAACAAATATTCAAGCAAGTAGAAGCTAGCAGCTGGCCGACGTGAAGTAAATTTGGCAAAAATTTTGTAGGTATTATTACAATAACAAAAGATTCTTTTTTTTTTTCATTTGATAGCAATGTCAAAGTTCAAAGAGTTTTTGAAAAAAAAAAGAAAGGGTTAATTTTATTGTTATCTAAAATTAATGTATTGCTTCAGCAAAAAGGATTAAATTTGTGCAGTAAGCTGAGGTAGAGTTAGCCAACAATTTTACATGCTGTAAAAATATTTAATTTTACATGTCAAATTGGAGGCGTTAATTATTTAAAAGAATATACAACAGAGCTGAACAATCCCGTACCCATGAAATTTTGGCATTTGAGCAGCATACAATATTCCATTCGATTTTAAATAAAATACAACAATTAATAATTAAAAGCATTATTTCTTAAACCGAAAATCTATCCAACCAGAATTACTGCAATAAAAAGAAGAGTGATACAATGTAAATGTCGTTATCAGTTTTCCATTCAAAAATAGAAAATTTATGGTTAATTACAAAACAAAAATCAATTCCTTAGCTTCTTCCATGAAGGAAAATATTACGACATTACTTAAATTTTTTTCTTTGTACATTGTTGATTATGTTGCAAAATCAACAGTATGTTATCATTTATTATGGAGCATGTTATGAGATCAACGATTCGTGATAATTCCAAAAGTTCTTACTTTAAAGATGGAATTGTAAATTAGTTGCTTTTTTCATTTTCCATTTTCGCTCATATATTTCTTTTTATTTGGTATTTTGCTCATTTTCTCTCTGTGTTTTTTTCTTTCTTGTTAAATCACTTATTTGTTATCAAATTATTGATAACAATATTTTATGCATTTAAAAAAAAAACAGAAAAGAAAATGACAAAGTGTAATAAAAGTTACGACATATTCTGTGAATTTCAAAGTGATCTCACGATTGCTGATAAAACTGCGACAAAATATTCTCAAAGTAGCTTGCAAAAATGTAATAAGAGAAGTCTTTTACATCATTATCAGAATTTTACATCATTATCAGAATTTTACATCATTATCAGAATATTAGAAATCTTCCATATCAATTCATCATCAGACATGTAATGTACATGTATATTATATATTTGTATCTATGATATTAATTAATAGACTTTTGGTTATCTTGATTTGTAATATAAGTAGTAATTAATAAATGATGAAATGGATCGCATTTTTTTAAATTTCTGCCAAAATAGTTCGAGGATACTAAAATTTGTTTGCCTATATTTTAAACATTTAATTTCGCGTAATTTTCTGTAAAATTTGCGAAGATCATACGAATTAGAATATGATGATGCTGCAACAAGTTTCGATCGATTATACTGATCACATTCCCATTGATCTGGTAAGTGCTGAACAAACAGAAGTACGTTTTAATTTTATTTCTAAAATACGATTCTTACTTTAATTTTTTTTTTTTGATTTATATAAGAATAAAGGGATCAGATTCTTTCCTTTTGCAATGCATTTATTTTAGCTCTGAATTGTTAGTTTCGCTACTTTTCGTTTTAAGATAATAAAAAAAAGATGATAATAAATTGATGGAATTTTTTAAAAATTTCTAAAATTTAGAAATTGCAAAGTTGTTTCAACATTTTTTTACCTGATTATTATTGGCGGAATACATGAAATTGATATTAATACGCTTGACACCAGCAACTTTAGCAACAACACCGGTATAAAAGATATCTTCCAATTTCAGCCAAATGGTGATCGGTAATGCTTGCCATATTTTCCGGAATGCTTCTAATGGTATAATATACATCATACCAAGTGCAAATGGTGGATAAAACTCACGTGGATAACATTTATAAGGCATGTAACTAAAATATCAAATATTGAATGAACTTTATATTAGCAGTACTTAATTCACAATTGCAAAATATGGATATTCAGGTTATTTGTCCTTTTTTTCGTGAAACAAAACAATAGTGCATCGACACAAAATTAAAAATGAGACATAAAAAATGTCACACTATTTATTCGTTCGTCCCCTAATGACTTGACCATTGTAATGTATAGCTCCATAAATATGGGTTAAATTTGAAAATGAATTAGCCTGTTGATTAAGACGATTCAGATCGAGTACGACATCATCATCTACTTTGATATAATATGTAACATGTTGGCAGTATGTTTGCTTGAAGTACATTGCTGCATAAACCTAAAAGTTCAATTTCCAAATAATTAAAAATAAATAATTTGGAAAATTATTTATGAAAAATTTAAAAATAAATCAACAAACACAGATCTGAATTGTGTAAAACAAATGAAAATTGACCTGATGAATTCAATCCTCCTATAAAACTAGTTAATTCACCTTAAGTGTTAGAGTATCATAAATATCCGTAATTGAGATGACAATTAAATCATTGTATTTCTTGCTTTCTTTAATAATTTTCATCATTACCGTAATATCATCTTGTATTCCTACCAGAAAGTATGCAGCAATAAATCCATCCTATAAGAATTGAATTGATAGGATTTAAAATGAATCAAAGAGGCAATATTTTGTTTAATTTGAAATTTTCTAAATTTGCGCATGAAATTAAAAAATGATCAGGAGCATTATAATATTCATTACTCTATAACAAATATATCAGGCAATTTGATTAATCAATATTATTATAAAAATTTGCAACTCCTGTATGTTTATGGATATATGTTTCTTGGATTATTAAATAGCCGCGAAATATTTCAAAAATTCAAAGTTTATGGATAAATTTGATCACTTTCAAAAGCAGTGTATTTTTTTTATTAGTTTTTATTAGCATTATTTTTTATTAGCACATTAAAGAAATTACCTTTAAGGGCCTTATTTTTCCCTTTCCTAGTAAATTTATTTTCTGTCTCTGAATAACTTTTTTTTTTTGAAATAAACATACCCTTAAAATATTGGAGTTATTAGGATTAAGCCATGTATCTCGGATTGCATTACGGATATCAAATGATGCTGTCCTTGAAATGATTACAATTAGATATTTTGATCCTTCTGAATAAAGAAGAACATAAAAAATTCCAGTGAGGATAATGTCGAATTTTTAATTTTAATAATATTAAATCGTTTTATTGATTCAATCTGATTACAATGAATCGGAATTTCTTCGGCTTTTACGATTATCTATAAATTAAAAAAAAAAGTGGAAGCTTTAAAATTTTCTGATTGAAAAAAATTTTAAAATTGAATATTCATTTTCCTCAATAAATATCGACTATTCTTTTTTTTTTTGCTGAAAATTTTAGTTGACGGCTTGCTGTTAATTAATCACTTATAAAAATGTACAAACCTTTGCATACCTCTACATTTGGAAGTATTATAAAAGATGATCTAATCGATTGATCCATAAATTCCATTGTAAAATTTTTGCTTGCATTAACGTTAGCCCAAAATTCACGCAAATCACGCAAATGATTATTTTTGCTCCACATTCGATTAAGTGAAACTATAACAAGCACTAAAAAAAAATTGACATTAGCAAATTTTCATTATGTATTAATAATATTACGTTAACAAATTGATTAATTTTTATCGTTCATTAAAATTTTTTTTAAATTTTAAAAAAGTTTAAATTTTGTATACATTATATTTGCCTTATCGATTAATTACAAAATGTGTATTTTATTTTAGACTGCTCAACTGCTTGGCTATCTAATATTTCTTGTTTAAAATATTAACACTAGCTACCAACTACAGTAATGGTCGTATGATAAAGGAGAAATGTTTTATTTCTATGAGCACTTTTTCTTCTCTTAAATTTAGAATTTTATTCAAATTTTGAACTTTTTTAAACTTTTGCTAAGCATTTAAAAACTTGAATTAATTCGCTCATTCAAAAAAAAAAAATTTCATTCATTTAATTAAAAAATTTAGAAATGGAAATAATTCTAAATTTATCAATCTCGTGCTTAACTTTTCGAAATTTAAATTTTTAATGCAAAATTTTTAAATTTAAAAATTTTAAACAGCAATTAATTAAGCAAACCTCCAATAATGAAAACGATGGAAATATTTATTTTCTTCCTCAGTCGTTTTTGACAATATAACATTTCGTTATATGAGCAACTAACCAATGTAAACCATGCAATCGTAAGCAATGAAATTATCTTGTAAAAAATCTTGTAAAATAAAAAAAAAACAAATATGCAAATTAGCAAACGAATGCTTTACATAGCATAGATTTTTAACTTGCTATGTATGCAGTGTTAAACTTGTTAAAGGAATATATTTATTATTGTCTATCAATCTATCAATTGTCTCACTAATGCATACATTGTTAACTTAATTTGTTTGCATTTTATCTTGTCTGAATGCTTTTTTTTTTTTTTTTTTTTTATAAAAAAAAAAAAAAATAAAAAAAAAAATTTAAAAAAAAAAAAAAATATTAAAAAAAA
>JARVGP010000392.1:0-48333 GCA_029876185.1 Mansonella ozzardi | reverse complement strand
GTTATTGACCAAACAAAAAAAAAGCAAAAATAAGTGGACAAGTGAAAAAGCACAAGTTATTGACCAAACAAAAAAAAAGCAAAAAAAAGTGTAGATTGGTAAAATGACCGTAAATGGGAAGAGATGGATCATTCTTGGAATACATATCATTGAACTAAACACTGAACAATTTACTGCTATAAAGTCATGTGCCAAAAAAAAAGCAAAAAATACGAAAATTTTGGGTAAAATGAATGATAAATTTTAAATGACTGAAAAAGTCAACCAGTATAGAATTGAATGTAAAAGTCTCTGAACAAAAATGTCATTAGCATAAGGAAAAAGAGATAATTATTATGTCGGTTCCATTAATGTCCAGAGCAGAGCAAACTATTGGTCAAATATGACAAGTGGAAAAAATTACCAGACTATTCGTCAAATATGGCAAGTGGTAAAAGTTATGAGTACGGAAATAATGAAGTAAGGTAATGTGGGATGGTAATGGACATAACTTTGTTGAAGTGCGTAGGATAAGAAAAATAGATGATGGGTAAAGTATGATAATAAGAATAAGATAATGATCGAAATTTTGAATAAGTAAAAAATAAATAGATGTATAAATAAAATTGCAATGTTAGTAACACAATGGTGAGGATGATGAGGATTGGGTCGATGCTAATCCCAAGCGAGATGATTGTATCGGGTCGTAGAGAGATTGAAAAAGAGAGGATGTGTTAGTGGTGCAAGGAATGAAATGGAGGATCGATCTATTATTGAGGGATGGATGTGATAAGGCTTGTGTGGAAGGTTAGCCTTCTTGGCCCTGCCTCTTTCGGGCTGTATTCTTTTTCTGCAATTCAATGATCGTTATATTGATGAAGGCATGCTGGGTCATGCGTATAACAAGTAAGTTGCAGAAGAAAGAGAAATGGACAATGAGTGTATAGAAAAACGGATTTTTTGAGTTAATTTTAGGCTATAGCTTCAACTTCATTGAAAAATTTCGAATAGAATGATTTCGAAATTGCTAGAAATAAAGTGGTTGTTGAAACTTGTTAGATCATTCTGTATATATTTAACAAGCAAGATATTACACTAATTAGTAAGTTTGCACAGATCTCTCTATATTCCTCAACATTAAGTGCTTTCAGTAAATTGAAATTTTGAATTTGTCAGGAAGAAACTGTAATCATTGATATGATCGAGTAGATTTTCGAAAAGAATATTGCAAATTACGAAAGGAAGCTTTCGTTCTTCATACTATGTTTTGCAGTAATATTCCTTTTTTAAATTATCAATTCAAACTCATTGATAGCATAAATTCTGTATTAATAAATTATGGATTACATCTGAATAAACTGTCTTGAAGAACAACTGCATTGAAAAGTTGATTAGTGCCAGATGAAAATGCATTTACGACCTCTAAAATTATTGGACAAAACAGAACGTCCATTACACTAATCGGATGAAATTTCTCGCTAATTCTATTCGTCGTTTAATTACTTTTAATTACTATCTTTCGCATATCTTCATTTCATTACAATCATCTTTTTGCTTTTTAGAGCAATTGTTGGTATCAGTTAAAGACTTTTAAAAAGTTTTATAGTAGATGTTATTAACTGCATCAGTATATTATAAAGTTTTTAGATTTAAATATGAGAAATACAGGTTAATATATTCACAGACAATTTGTCCAATTTGACTAGATTTCATTTGACCATAATAATAAGATTTGCATTTTTATAAATAGTAATATCTAATTAAAGCATTGCTATAATTCAATCATTATTGTAATTTAATCGACACCATAATTTAATCAGAATTAATTTAATCTATTCCTATTCTCTAAATATCGTCCAAGTAAGCATTAAATGGCACATTGTTTCGAATCATATTCTCGCCCATACAATTCAGATATTATATCGCATTCCAGCTAATTTTAAATTAGGTTTCTGCAAATCAAACATTTATTAGGTTTCTGCAAATCAAACATTTATTAGGTTTCTGCAAATCAAACATTCCAGGTTATTAATCACAATAATGTTTCTCTTTTTTCTCATAATCTATTGAGAATTTTATTTTTAGCTTGAAAATTTCAAATTTTTTAAATAAAATTAACTAAAAGCCCTATCCAATAGCATATTATACAAGAATTAGGTACCTAATTAATTTCATAGTCTAAAATGAACAATTAAATTGTATATTAAACTGAAATATTTCAATATCACAATTCGTAACAAGCCGAATATCGTTGAAAATGGTTAGCGAGGAAGATGATGGTTTATTTTTAATCTTATCAGTAGGACAGATAAAATTTCAATTATATCGATGATTGTGGTGCCAAGGAGATTAAATAAATTTTTACCAGGCAATTAACACTACTGTTTTCAAGTAGCGAGTGGTAAGACAAGATCGAACAAGGTAAAAAAGGAAAAGTCAACACTTTGAGGGAGTGAATTTTCAGTTTTTAGTTATTTTTTTTTGGAAATTTATTCGTAAACTCAAGTGATTTTTGACTGATCCTAATTTTAAACTTATTAAATGTTAACCGGGAAAAGATTGGTTTCTTTATTTATTTAAATTCTTTCCAGCATTTAAAACTAAAGTAAGTCATAATTTCACTAGACAAAATCGTCTTCACTATTTAAAAGAAATGATACTTGCACAGGAACAAGTGAGGTAAGGCGAAAACTTGAAGCTGTGAGATATTTGATTTTAGAATATTTTTTTTTTTTTTTTTATTTTAGAATATTTAAATTCAAGAAAAGCAACTAAAAAGATAGACAAGATATTTTATGATCACAGCGAATATATGGATTGGTCTGGATGAAATAGATGACGACTAATTTTGCCCATCCAATTAATTTTAATTGGTCGTTTTTACGAATATTAATGCTCAAAGTTTTCATATCGATAATCTGTTGTCCATTTTATTTTATTGAAAAGCGTATTTTTTGTAATAATTTAATTCGAACCTAAAAATCATATAATATTTACGAAAAAGAAAAAAATAGAAGAATAAAATGGAATAATGAATTTCTTGGCTCTATATAAATCCTGTTTGAAGAATTTACCGGAGAAAATAACCACTAGCTGTTTTTTATAAGCAACTCTGACACTTTTTAACACAACTGACTTCTTAATTCAAAGCATCAATTCGCCAAGCACTTCCAAGTTATTGGAAAAATTACTACCAGCTGACATCATTTGTTATAAAAAAGTGGTAAATAATATTTAAAAATTAAAAATTGCTTTGTTAAACTAGGTAATTTAGAAGTTTAATTTTAATCATATTTTTATTAAACAAACAAAAAAACCCAAATCCGTAATCTTTTCCAGTACTACTAATTATAATGTTAGGAAATATCTTTTTTCTGATATCGTTTTTCTGATAAAAATAATCCTAAAGACTTTCTTTACGCTAATACATCGACATGGAAAAATTTTGTACAAATATTACAACCAAAATGTTTCAGATTATCATTTACTGCTAGAGCACATTATTCAATGCCCTAACCGGTTTATGGTGTATGATATGGACATTATTCAAAAAAGGAAAGTTTTTTTTTTTTTCTTTTTCAAATTGATAACAAAGTTCTTTTGCTCCATTTTCGAATTTAATCATTAACTTTTGTTATCAAAAAGCACGAGATAAAGTGATTTCATCAATGTTTGTCAAAGTAAGTCATATTGCTATGCTGTTTGTTTACAGTTATGCGACATCATTACTGCTTGCTAACATAACGGAAAAAGCAAAATGTTAGCTTTCGCGGAAAAACGGAGAAGGGGAAAGGAAAGGGAAAAAAGAAATCATATGTTGAATTCCATTTACAAATGTATGAAGAAAAACATATTTCTATATTACATAATTACCTACATTAAAATGTCCTCGTCTTAATTAGTATAAAAATTGTCAATTACAGCAAGAATGGAAAAAGTTCGGAAGAATGTCATCGTCGTCATTTCCATTATCGTTATCATCAATTGTCATCGTTCTTTGTCGTCCTCATGCTTTAAATATTGGCTAATAAAAATGATATAAAAATACGATATGTGTGTTTTTATAATAAAATTTTACAATAAAATCATTGCTAAGGAAAAAAAAAAGGAATTTTTTTATTCAAAAAGAAAAGTTTTTGTTGGAATGGTAATCTTTTTAATAAAGGAGAAGGAATTGGAAGTAAACTTTTCTTGAATTTCTTACAAAAAAAAAGCAAAGAAAAAGGAGAAAGAAAAGCAATGGAACAACAACATGATTCTTCCTTTTAAAAAAAAATCAAATAATTAAATATTTGACTGATACAACGAAAAGAGGACGAGAGGCGGGCGCGCGGGAGAAAGGGAGAAAAGAAATTTATGAATTCGTTTCTAATCAACACAGTATCTTTTGTATGCTTGACAGAAATAATATACACCAATGCTTATTTCAACTAAATCAAACAAATACACAAAGTTTGTTTACTTTTTCTTTCTAACTTTTCCATATCGAAACACTTAAATATATCTTGGTTTGGTAATGCTAAAAGTATAAATGAGTAAATTATGGATAATTGTTAGTGATACTTTCAACAATTACTGATATTAATTTCAAATGACATTTCTCATTTCAAAATTTAATCTTGTTGTTTATCAGTTCGTTTGCCAGATTATTCTCAAAAAAGTGCTTCACAATTCACCTTAATTTTCCCTAAAATAATAATCATTTATAAATGGTACAAAGTGTTAAATTCTTAGCAGGTTTTTTTTTTTATTATTTATCCTTATTCAATTCAATAAGTCAAACAGGAAGAAAAATTTATGTGATGAAAATCTTATCAATGAAAAATTTAAGTCGAAAAGAGACAAAAAATACTGCAAATAGTAAAACTTCAAAAATTAAAAATTAGTTGACTGACTGCCATTATTTATAAACTATTGCACTGTTGAGAGATTTTTGTTCCACGGCAGTTGCTTTCAGATAATAGCTCTATCTGTCTGAATGTTTTGCTTTCACTACCGAACCAAAATGACCGCTGACTTTCTGTTCAGCAAAAGTGCTCTTAGCGCACAAATAGAATGGTCACATCTTTCTTAGAAACAGATAGAATGGTCACATCTTACTTGGCACACAGATAGAATGGTCACATCTTTCTTAGCAACAATAGAATGGTCACATCTTTCTTAGCACACAGATAGAATGGTCACATCTTTCTTCACCATTCACGTGATAATTTGTGTTATCACTGATGCTCAAAAAATTTTACAGATATTCAAAGCTTTTCTAATTCTTATCACTTTAGTATTGCATCTTCTTCTATCCCATCGGGAGCAACTTTTCTATCATTTCAAGTCTCATTTATCATCATATCATCTCTATCTTATCTATCCCTCTTATCACACTAATCTCTCTCTTTCTTTCTCTCATTTTCCTTCCATTTCCATCATTAAATCGGTTTTTTTAATTGGTCATTTTCCTCATTACTTATGGGCACAAAAAATTGTGCCCATAAGTGGACATTATATATGAGATGATGATGCCTTTATAGATAGGCGCTGCAAAAATCGAAATTTGCCATTAGTTGCGTTTTTGTATGTGTCTGTGTATGTGTGTGTCTTTTATATGATATATGTGTTGTGATGTTTTAGGGGAGCAGAGTGATTCTGATACTGAGTGTTTCATATTAGATGTGGGGGACATGCCATTAGAAATGCAAGGAAAATGACACTTTCGAGAATTAAGAAAATGTTGAAATTTCTAAAATAAATTTACACAAAAAAAAAAAAATGAGCAATTGAATTTTTCCTCATTGAAAATATGCAAAAACAAAAAAAGTTTGTGAGGAAAATTGACCGACACATATGGTCAAAATTGACCGACACAAATGGTCAAATGTTTCTACTCGTTCAATGCACAAACAATCTTGATTTGGTGTAACAAATAAAATTAAATATCACACTTCGCATCTCAGCTATATTTCAGATTATTACATCCTTTCAGCACAGATAATAATTGTTTCGACTAATTAACAACGAATGTTAGAGATGAAGTATTGCAGTATCATTGGCAATAAATCATTGTTTCTGCTGACTTTTGTTGAGATAAGAGAGAAATGTGAGGAAGGAAAAAGTTGCAAAGTTTTATAAATGATATTTGAGCAAAAAAAAAGCTTGCACATGGGTAGATGGGTATATTTGAACAGCTGTATAACATTGCTCTTATCACTCGCAATTAGAATTTTGTGTAAATACTTGTATGCCTGTTTCGTGACAAAATTCTCTCCAATTCTTTATGAAATAAGTTGAAATAAATAAATGATTTAATGCTAATTAGCCAAAATCGATGTGAACTTTTAGCTTCACAAGCATCAATTGATTATATTATATTATATATATATATAAAGTTATAAAATAACATCAAGGAGATTGAACATTTTGAAATTTATTTTTGCTACAAATATTTTTTTCCTGGAAGGAGAAAAATAATGAAATTTAACAATCATTGCAATAAATTTATAACTTGATATTTACAACTAACTATAAGAGTGATTTTTTTTTTTCTTTGCAACTAAAAATATGATTTTTCAGTATGGCGAAGACGAGTTTAGATTTTGAATATTTCAATGGTTTTGTTAGGTAGGGCATTTCAACACTTGTTGAGTTAATTTCTTGTGACAATTGCAGGATAGCAAGAGCATTCAAGTTGCTTTGATGGAACTGGTTTTTACACTTTATTTCTTCTTTACTGATGGTTAAAAGAAATAAAAGATAAAGAGAGTAGAAGAGAAAATGGAAGTAATCAATGTTTTGGTGAAATTTTGATTTTTTTAGGGTCTTTTTATTTAACCAAATAAAAATTATTGCATCTTTTTTCTTTGGACAAATATCAATATGCTTAAAAATGGAAAATTATTTCGAATGTAAAATTTAATGATGGAAATAATTTCATTAATTTATTCTTTTCCATAATGCAAAATTAAATAAAAAAAGTGCCCCAGTTCAATTATAAGTTATAGATAATATTGTACATGCAAAAATTCAGTTAATACATTGGTCTTCGCAAAAAGAGTTGTTAATGCATTCCTCATCCGAATTTTTAAATAAAAATTCATTAATAGATGAAATATTGATGGAATAATTTTTTTAAATTTAACACTTCATAACTTAAAAAAAGTTCCTTGAAACACCTAAATGTTTCTTCTTTCATTTAAATTTTCAGCTATTTAGAAACCACACTGCAAAAACTAAAACTTATAAATTACTGACCGTTTCAATGCAAATACCTTTAAACTTGAAATTTCTGGAATAGAGGAACAATTAATTGTAACAACTTCCGACAATGTGTGTGTAATGTACCATTGGTGGGTCCATAATTTATGATCATTTAGAAAGAAGATGAAAAAGCAACCATATTCCCGCAGTAAACTAATTCAAAATCTGATTCGTGATATTTGTAAGTCTCAAAAATTCAAAGAGTTTAGGATTTAATTCCGAAAATTTTATTCAAATCATATTCATAAAAAACATGAATAATATTTAAAGAAAAGATGTTAAGCAGTATCATTTGCCAAAGCTGTTATTATAATATATCATTTGTTCCTGCAAAATGATACGATGTAAATAATTCGAAAAGTGATATATGATATACTTTCCAGTTTCCTGGATATATTCTCAACCGATCACAAATAGATTTCGGATAAAAAACTTGGTAAATCGATATCCATACGTATAGCAAGTTCTTATGAATATTTATTCCTTATGTAATCAGGACCAAATATTTTAATAACAGCTTTAATGAAATCCAACAAATATGTCTCTTTAACATTGCTATCAACTTGAAACTGTGCACAACGTTTTGACGTTTGCAATTATAAAATGGTCATTTACATTTCCATCAATAGCATCAGTTGTATCCATGCGCATTATCCATCCCACTCGTATCCAAGGATATTTTAATGTAATGTATATTGGATATAATGTCATAGTGCCTGTTACCGATGATGTGCAGTTTCTTGAAATTAATTTATTATTGCAATTTATAATTAATTACAGTTAACAGAGAAATAACATCGAAAGCATTAATTTGCATTAATTGCATTAATTTATTTCAATTTACAATTAATTATAGTTAACAGCGAAATAACATAGAAAGGAAAGAGCCGCAGCAGGATTTCCTTTGGAAGAATTCCGAAACGGTTAAACGGGCGAATGCAGCCAAAGCTAGCAGCTTTAATTGAAAGCCACCAACGTTTTTAGTGAAATAAATCGTGTCGTATTCCTCCATTCGAGCCATTTCCTGACCGGAACTTTCTAGCACGCAAATCCATGCAGAAATTCTGAAATTTATAATAAATTAGCTTTTTCCGATCTTCTTCACACTCCAAAAATAAATCCTAAAAAAGTATCCTAATTTTTCATCGTCATCAAAATTTACAAAAAAAAAAGATTTTAAAAAAACAAAGTTATTTTTGCAAAAATTCGATATTTTTTTCACATGATAACTAAACGTTTAAGATGTTTTATCGAATCATCATAAAGTTATGCTTAATCAAATTTAATTCATTTCCGTTTAAATTTTTATTCTTCAGACCAGTTAAACGCTTAGTATTTATCTAAACCACTCATACAAACCATTTCCTTAACAACTTAATAGATCCCGGCATAAATTATGAATGTTTATGTCACTAACTTTTAGTTAGTGAAGAATATATTACTTTCTTATTATATTATATATTATAAACTGTACATTACATTAAAGTAATGAAAGCTGTACATTATATTAATAATTAATAAAGCAATGATTTCATTTATCATAAGTTATTTTATTAAATTGACAAACAAATCAGAAATTTGAGGAGAAAAGAATTTCCCATCGACTGAAAAGATCAGTTTCATTTTAGAAATAAATTTGGAAATAATTTTGAAGAAAGATGAAAATTAATTCCAAATTAATATCAGCATAAAATGAAAAGAAATAAATTGACCTTCCGTGTGCATTTTCAGCAGCTATAATTTTTGCTATCGTTCTTCTATCATTATCTTCTATCAAAAATGGGTCACCTGAAATGATTAATGGATGTACGATATATAACTAACATTCATGTGGACTTAGCGGTAATCTTATCCTAAGCTACATATATTGGCTTGCTATTAGTTATGGATGTACATTTTGAAATGTTATGGAAGAAATACTCAGCATTAAGCTAACTAATACAATTAGAGCTCATCACAAGTTGCATTATTTATTTGCTATTGAATGGAATATTCTGAAGATGAAAAAATGAAATGGAGTGAAGCTGTGTATAATACTAGAACTTATTTACTGATTAACTGAAAATGTAGCTTACCAGGTACAAAATAACCGAATAAATCACCGTTCCAGTCATTTACAGCCACCAAAGGTGGTTCTGATTTGTTTCCAGAAATACACCAGACAGTTGAACTTTTTGATATCAGCAGAACTGTTCTTCCATATGACTCCAAAATCATAGTTGATTTGTCACAATTTATTTCTTCCCAAATATCAAATAGCGGGAAATCGATAGAATCGGTTACCTGACACCTTAGTTACAGTAACATTTTTTACGATAGCTATAATATTCATAACTTGACTTTAGATTGAATTTTAATTTTCCATTTGAAATGGAACATTTGAAAGAATCTATCGCAAATTTTGATAATAGAAAGATCAATTGAAAGATTCATCTTTAGGCCAAACTATTTACTAAACAAGCATTCAAGAGAACAAAATTAGAAACTTGTGAATGGACCAAAATTGTAGTCGAAAGCGAGTAAACACTTTTTTAGCTCAATTTCAACACTGAATTACTGACAGATATTAATCGTACAGAATTAATAAATAAATACCTGTAACTCAGTTCCAGCTCGTCGAATCCTTAATAACGTTGCCTCGCTCAAATAAAATAATACTTGTGATTTATTTGGCATGAAATAATATTCATATTTACGTGGTACTGATGCCAGCTCCTACAGCATAGTTTTCAATCAATTGCCAAAAAAAATAAAAAAACAAAGCATATTTTGTTCTCTCGTATAATTTAATTAGCTTAAGTTAGAAAAATATCCAAATCTGGAAACAAATTAAATATTCAGCACGCAGACTAAAATATTTATCATTTGCAGCAAATACTTTTGCTCGTAAGTTCAAGAGCAAAATATTTTTACTCTTTGCATGAAGTTTTTAATTTGTTAAGTGTTTCAACTTATTTCAAGCACTCAAAAAAAAAACAACAATTTTGTTGTAAAAGCTCTGTGTAAAAACAAGCAATGTTTATGAAAGTGTAAAGCCCAAATTCCATTTTTACGAAATGGCAATCAGTAATTGGAGACAACAGGAAAACAAAATTGCCTAATTTTGTCCATTGAATCAATTTTGCCTAAACATCAAAATTATAGCGATTTTCTAATGTCTAGAACAAATCAAAATAATTTCAATTTATCATTTTATTAAAGGTATCATTTGGAAAAAATAATAGTTCTTTCTAATTCGAAACTCTCTATGCGCTATGTATTTTCAAAAATGAGAAACTCAAATGTCAGAGACTTCCGTACTTCTAAAGAAAGTAAATTAAATCGAAACCATTCTTATCAAAGAAAATAAAAACAATAATTCGAAATAATTTAAAGACTTACTAACGCGATGAAATCCAGTACTAACTTCAAGACAAATCCAGCCACAATCATTCTAGCTCTCAACATGTACCTTAGGCTATCAAACATGTAAAAAATAAATAGAAACTTAATCAAAAAAACACATTCTTTCTTTCTTATTAGCATTTGCAACATTTTTGTGCACATTTTAAAGTTGCTTAATACTGCTAATTAACAACGATTGGTTTGCAAAAAGAAATAATTTGAATTATCATTATTTCTTTGTTGTAAGTAATAATATCCTTCAAGCATTTTTCAGAAATTATTTGGACTGCGTTTCAAAAAGAATTATTTTTTAATCATTTTCTTCTTTTGCAACAATACTCCAATTAAATATATCGAACTGAGATGTATTTTAATTTTAATTATCGAGAGTTAGGAAAAAGATAATATAAATTAGCAATTACAGATAAAGCTAGTCCCAATCTTTTATTTTCATATAGCAATTACTGGCTTAGTACTTTTATTGATAAGTATTATTGCATCTTCTGTACTGGCTAAATAACCATAAAATGTGATTGATATAAACAGACCAAATATCATTGAAAAAGAAAAGAATGATCGTGAAAATGGACATTTATTTTTACATTTGTTGGATTTTTTTCAACTTTTCTTTTCTAATAAATCTCTAGAGATTTGCGTTAGCATTAGATTGTCGCATACTTACTATTTTCTTTCTTTTCGATTAAACTGACAATCCATTTCAGAATTTTATTTCAAGGCAGAAAAATAAACTAAAACTTGTATAGGGAAGAAGCATAGAATGCAATAAAAAGAAAAGTTAAAAATAAAATTTTGAGACAGATTGTTAGTTCAATCGAAAAGAAAGAAAATTTTTACATTCTATGCTTTTTTTTTTTTTTTTTGTAATCTACAATTCACTTATTTATTTATCACTTGATATGACAAAAAATATATCGTTCTTCTCGATGACATTACGAATGATTATGGATGAGATAAATAAATAAGTTGTTATGACGAAACCAAATAAGGTTGTGACAAATCAAATTAAGTGAAAGAAGATAATTTGCTTTATATCACCTGTAAATTTGTATCGTCGTCAACATGAATATCAGGAGAAAGACACGGTGATGTATCACTAATATCGACTGCTTGACTAATATGCATCGTTGTTAATTCTCCGTTACTATCATGGTATTTGAGATTGCTAGTTCTGTTGTTGATGGTAGCGGTTCTGATAGCCGGAGCAGTGGTAGTGATCGATTCGGATAATTGATGATGGTTTACAATTGGTGGCTCATTAAATGATGTACCGGGCTGCGGCACATTTGAATTACCAGCACCGATCAACAGTGACATTGTTTTAGCTGAAACATTTCATTGCGAAGAACGAAAAATAAAACTACTAAAATATAAAACATCAAATCAAACAATAGATATTAAACAATCCAAAGAATGTTTACATTTAAGGTAACAAGATAGGAATCCTTAAAAATAATTGAAAAAATTTTCAAATGTTAAATAGGATAATTTAGCAGCGATCATATATCGTAAAGCTAATGATAATAATAATACTTATTGCGACAACTCAAAACATCAAAAAATGTTTTGCAAAAAGTGCTGAGATATATGGATTTAGGTGAATTACATTTACAGTTAATTTGTTTAAAGATAGAAGATTAAGTATGAATACAGTTGAAACGGCTTCTTCAGAATTTTCCCTGCGCCATTTCATTATGTAAAAAAAGCTTGTGGAGGAAATTATATTCCGGTTCACTTTGATTCTTCATCCTTGTGTTTATTTATTAAACTTTTCTTTTCCACATTAAAAAATTTTTTGTCTGACAAAAAAACCATACGCATTCATTTTGAAACTTCGGAAATTCCTCGAATAAAAGAAAAATTTTGAATATTTTTTTACAAAAACTGAAGAAATTGAAAATAATTCGAATTTTCACTTCAAATTGAAGATCATTATATATTATGAAATTCGACGAGGAAGTTTAAAATATCGAAGCATAAGTTTTGGAATGGATAAGAATAGCAGTAAACAAGTCAGCAAATTCGGAGTCAGAAATTTAAAAATTCCAAATTGGAATGCAGAAATTAAAGTAGCAAAGAAATGTTTCAAGGTAGTTAGATATAAAGCATTCAGGCCGAAGAATGACAACCTTTTGAGAGCAGGAAAAGTGGAACCAAAGGCATAGCAGTATTCATCATCATGGATTGGTGCTCATAACCAAAAGTTGAAATGAAGGAGATAACATTACTCCAAGCTTTTTGAAATTATCAATGCACTCGAATGTTATCAAAACAACTAAAGTTCCACAATAGCAATGAATGTTTAATTATCTTAAATATTTTGCTTGTTGATGAGTAAACAGACAAAACATGGTATAATGTTGGCCAAAAAGCAGAAGAGTATAATATGCTGGACATATTGAGAAAGAGCCAATAGATAAACTTTTCAGAACAATATTTAACTCTTTTCAATTAGCCAACTCTTTCCAACAAATGAAAATGAAAATAGTGATAAAGCACGGAAATTGTATCTTCTTAAAACAATCGTTTGAAACGTGGAAAGAGAAAAATTTGCTGATAAAAATGAGATTGATAGTTGAGAGACGTCAAGGAAATGGTTGAAATGAGCGAAACCAAATAAAAAATGTATGCGGTGGGACATAGAAGGTTACTGGAAATAAGCTATTCTTGAGAATAGGCCGAAATAAACTATCGTTTATTTCATTATTCATTTTAAGGCTGATAGCCATATAACAGCCTAGCCGTTTGTTGATGCACCATAGGCATAAAATGTCGGCATTCAAATTATTATTATTACATCTATTAGTATTACCATTAATATTATTTTCATTATTATTGTTATATTCTATCAATAAAAAATTTGGAATTTTAACCACCGTTATTATCATTTATTGCTCGATATATTTGTTACATTTTATTCAATATTTGATTAAGTAAATTAGTATCAAAGATTAGTTAGTATATTTAATTGCTTCCCAAAAAATCAATATTTGCATAGGAAATAGTGAAATTTTTATTTTTAATATTCAAAAATTAATGCGAAGGGAAAATAAAAATGTAAGAAATAATGCGACACTGCGTTTCGCAAAAATTTATAGGTAAAAAGATTTGATGAAATTGAAAATACAAAACTTAATTCTAATTCTGAAATGTAACTGCAAAATTTCAACAAATTAGTTGATAACCAAATCATTATTGATCGTATTGAAAATCGAAATTGTACCTTAAAACCAAAGGAATTTTTGAAAAACGAAAAATGAGCAGATATCTTTTTTAATTCAACAAGAAATTTGTAAGTAAGAAGAATTCAAGACTAAAATTATGGATAGTTGGAGATTTAGTAAAAAGCTCAATATGAAGGGACAACTCATGCCTGCATACTGGTTCGAACAATTTCTGGCATCATTAAACTCTTCCTAAATTTTTACATACAGTCGGCAGTTTTTTTTTTGATATAGAATGATACAAGTAAAATAGGTTAGAAAACATGACAAATGATCGAACAGCATATCTAAGCTGATATTATATGACTTGCAGGTCGACAGAGCGGGGATTATTGTTTCTCAGACGCATAACAGGCAAATTTTAAGGATGAAAATCAATATTTAATTATACTTTCAAAGAAGTACCGGAAAAAACGAAGAAATTTTGATAAATGTTCTCTCTCATCCAATTACTTCATATTTTTTATGAATTCATTCTGCTGAAATGATTAATGAGACACATTTAAACATAATTAGTATCGTTACTTTCTACTCCAGGAAAAGTAACTTATAAAATAGTTTTTTTCTTATTTTTTTTTACATTCAGAAAGCTATACATATTAAGTTATTCACTTGCTTTAAAGTTAATTACTGTGAAAATGACTTTTAAATGAAAAGTAAAGCAGCTTTTCAAAAGCCAATATTTGCTTATGAAACTTTACACAAAAATTCTTAAAAAAATTTACCGGTAAGATGCAGGACTTCAAAAAGCTGAATCCCTAACATTCTTGTTAAAATGCTAAAAGTGAAGTAAATTGGGTTGGAATTTGTTTTAAAGAAAATTTTCAATATACTAATAAAAACATTTGATAAAAATTAATGGGAATTTTTAAGTTTGCTAAATTATTAGCAAGTACTTAGCACTACTTAAAAAATTTTAAGAATCACAAAATATCATGAATGCAATGATTTTATGAGGTGATAACTTTCAATAAAATAAAATCGAAGAAAATTGAGACAAGCGGTGATGCTATTTCCTTTAAGCAAATATCCAATTACACCAATGCAACTTATGCCGCATTCTATCTAAGCATTGCACACATATCATATATATTCTGAGAACTTCGCGAATATTTATGTATGTTTTTTAAGTTTAAAGGATGTGAAAAATTGGGAAAAAATTTAGTAATTGCCCTCAAGATATTTGGCTTCTATCATTCAGCTTCTTTTTCTGATTGGAATGAGATAAATGAGGAAAATTTCTTTTTTTCATCGAACACAATTTTGATTTTTTATTTAATACTTGAATTTAAACCATTTTCAATTGTAATTTTAGTGAAGGACAATTCACAAACGATATGTAATCAAATAATTGCATGACATTTCACAAGAATTTTACAACAAAAATTCTTGCAAACCATAGCGAAATTAATGCCAAAAAGAGTGAAAAAGATGAAATATTTATGGAAAAGCTGTGTTTCGCTAATCTTAATTATGCAGATTAAAGTGTATAAAATGAAATAAAATCGTTAAAAATCCATTATTATTGATAATTATTGAAAATTATGTGGTTCATAGAAAGCTGATCATAATAATTAATGATCGGAGCAATTGTCATTGTCAGACTATTACAATTTATTATTGATGATAGCAATAATTCTCCAGCAGTCTTCTTATAGCGATTAAGATTAAAAACTTTTATTACATACGAGCTGTAGCAATCTAAGAGATCAGAAAAGAGAGACAGGATTGTAAATCGAATCGAGAAGAAAATTTGTCATATTTCGAATGTTTAAGACAACTGTCGAGATAATATACTCAATTATTGATGCTCGATTCTAAAATCTGTTTATACGAGCAATAAAGCTCCAAAATAAAATGTAGTTGGATATAGTTAATTAACTCTTGATATTTATCCCTGCATTATTTTGATCATTTACGGTTGCAATGATAATTGAAAATTAATTAAAGTTTTTGGGTGAGTAAAAGTTAAAGATGAAAGTAAGCTATTACATATGATTAATATGAAATTGTATGAAAAATATAAAAGAGAATTATTTACATTAAGATGATGTATTTGGCAAAATCTGGGATGTTACATTGTAAGAATAAAATATTACAGCCTGGTAAAATAAAAATATTAAAGGAACAAATTATTAAAGGATTGAACAAAGGAACTCTCGGGGTTCATTACATTGATAACATATAACACTATGCTATGCAAAACAATTTGGCCTATTTAAAAAAAAATTTCCACAACCAAAAAATTCCGAAGTAAAATTATTTGAGTAATTAATAAATAAACATCTTAAGGATGCATGCAATTCATATTATTTTATTCACAAATACGAATTTAAATAAAAAATGAAAGTTGTAGCAGTTGGAGCAGAAACTTACATATCCTATAACTGTGATCATAACGACCAGTTTACAGTATTTATCACAAATATAGTAAATGATTTAAAAATAGCTAAATAAGTATTTAAAGCTAGGGAAAAGTAGAAGTTTAAGATATTAAAGTTGAAAGTAGGAGGGAAAAAATAAAGGTGTGTGACAAAACATTGAAAAGACGATGACCAATTGAATCAACAATTTCATCGATTCTATTAGCTGTTAATTATTAGCCACTAAATTTTGATAGTCATAAAATGAGGTTAAAGATTAGATGTTAGGAAAGAGTGAAATAATAATGTCTATGGAAAGCGAGCTGTAACTTGAGTTGGATGAAAATGCTATGTAATTATTCACTCTATTGGCCAGCTGTCTTTGCTGTCGCTGGTCAATACTTTTAATCCTGTTTATTTTCTCATATAAAATATTTTCTTTTTTTTTTTTTTACACGTCCTGTTTATTTCTCATGTAAATTTAATTCTAAAAAATTTAACTACTTCAAAAAAGAAAATGAAAATAACCATTGGGTATCACTTGATACTTGATGATTTGAGTACTTGATGACGATATTTGATGACTTGCGTTTCCATCTTTTAATATTCTCATATATTTGCGACAGTCCGAATAATCCCTGTATGTCTTCATCCACATTAATTACTGCAGAAAGCAAAAACCTTATTGCTTATGTGTTTATTGAATACAATTATTTCAACTTTTTAAGCACATTAATCTTTTCTACATCTTGCTAAAATTTTTTCGATAATTAGAAAAAAAGAAATCTTCAAATTAATTCCAACATTCACTTCCATTGAATATTTCAAATTAATAAGTTGCTCATAATTTTTCAGATCTACAGAGCATTACAATCAAATTATTGTTTTGGAGCACATCATTGCAAATTATGATATTTCAATTTTTGCTTCAATACATGTTGTGTTCTTTGCTTTCATCTTCCACTGTAATCTTTATCACTAGTGACTTTTAAGAAATATGGTAATATAATTCATTTGAAAAGGACAAATAAAAAAATTCTCGTTTTTAATGAGCTTAAAATCAGTTACTAAAGTAGTTTTTTTCCAAAAAATCTCAATATTTCATTGAATATTGGATGACTTATGGAAATAACGATTTACGCTTTAATCGCCATCATGATTACAAGTGCATCATTACAATAGCTAATCTCATAATCGTGATTCCTATTATAACCAAATAACTGTGATTGTAATCGTGGAAAAAAAGAAAAGAATTATAGGTAAAAACGAGAGTAAGAAATAGTAAAATAATGACAACTTTGCCATTAATTACAAATCTATTTATTAATTAAATTTACCAGAGCAATGATTTTTTTCCAATCAACTCTTCCGTATCTAATCAGAATTTACATTTCGTGTGATTTTAAAAACTGATCAATGAATATTTTTCTAGTTAATAGTTTAAGTTTAGAATTTTTTTGATAAGACAATGGTTTCTCATAATTTTTTTTTTTGGCTTTCTAGATTATTTTTGTATTTTTGTTTTTCAAACAAAAGGTTTTTTTAAGCTAATTATTTATTTACAAAGTTCCCCTGTATTTAGTAATCCTTATGCCTTTTGTTGCTTCTATATTCAAAACTATTATTCTCCTTTCATTTTTTTTTAGTTTTTTTTGCTATAATTTCGGTAATAATAAATGGGAATTTTATGGTAGTTCGTTTAAGCTTAGTTCTAAATGTAGTGTGATTGAGATAGTTTTATAAATTTTACTTGTTAATTTCTTGGTCATTATAACTGGTTGGGCGTTTTGACTTATTCAGCATTGTATATTTCATGAGTCTAAATGAACTTTGAAAGTTATCGGCCACCAATGATATTGAAGTTATGAGTATGGTGACAGAGGTAAACTATGTTTTCTGATTACAAACAACTATCTTATCATTAAGAACCAAACTATTTCTATTTATCCATTAATTTCAACAATTTTTCAAAATTATTTCGAAAGCATTTTACAACGAGATTGCTTACTGCTAATTATTTACTTATATTATTTGTTGATACAATTGAATAGCTTACTTAAGTTTCATTAAGGAATATACTTTAACTTGAGAATGTTTCAATTATCTTTTGAATCTGCGCTTTAACAGATTACATAAACAATGGAAATCATTCAAATTTCATTACTTCATACTAGCTAAGGTAAATATTTAAGATTTAAAAAACATATTAAAAACTATTAAAAACTGATTCAAAGATGAAAAACGCCATCCCTCTTTTTTCCATAATTCCTGAAATATATTATTCGCTAATTCAGTTACTATTTTTAATTTGTAAAAAATGAATTAATTAATTAAAAAAACTTGCAAGAGCTCATATATTCGCAACATATACACACGCAACATTTTGCAAATGGAGAATTCCGAAAAAAAACAAAAAAAGAAAAGAATGCAAGGAGTATGGGCTAGACATGAAAGCATAGATTGAATTATAGCTTTTTGAAGCTGAAGTTAGCAATGAGGAAATGAAAAATGTAGAAAGATGGAAGTAATAAAACAATAATTTTAGTTCATCTGATAATAAAAATATATGATGAAAAGAAAATGAAAAAATATACTTTTTAACTAATTTTAAAGTGGAAAATAGCAAAAATGTTTTAAACAAAGAAATTTTCGTCTCAAATTAACTACCGTCAAAATTGATATTCAAAAATACACATGCCATGCGCATATATCGCACACACATACATACATATACATATATTAAACATACACACACACATACATACATGCATACATCAACGACAACAAATTTCCTATGAATGAAACAATAAATTAATGAATTGACTTATTTAGTATAAATGCTAAATTATGATTAAGACAGAGAATCACTCATTCGAAATGAAATAATACTGATAGAGAAAAGATGGCCGACATCATTAAAAAAGAGAAATTATAAATGAATGAATTGAACTGAAGCAAACTTCCATTATCCTTACATCAAATATTTAATAAAACACGAATAGTTCATGCATAATTATATATTTCGAAGAGTGAAGTAATTTGTAGTAGTAGTAATTGTAAAAATGCAATTCATTTGCATTGATTGCGATTTGTGTTGCATGAAATTGCTTGCAGTCGATTTAATTAATCAGTTATTATCAACATTAAACATTTGCAAAGTGTTAATTTCAGCGTTAATTTTTGAAATCGTAGGTAAAGTATTTGGATAGATTTTTTTAAATAAAACGTTTTATTTCTTCATTAAATCAGAATCTACAATGAAGATAATAAAACATAAACAATGAAAAAAAAAAAAAAAATACATTATTGGTTATTATAGCAACAGGAACACAGAAATAAACAAAGGGAAAGTGAAAATATTTTTTTATAATCACAACAAATGAGAATGTAAAAATTAATGGAATATTTTTTCTGCAAATTCACACCTGATAAACATTATTGGTGATGATTCGCAGGGAAAGTGAAGTATATTTGAATGTGTCCCGTACATCTCTAATCCTCATCATTTATCCATTTAACTTGAAATTTGAAGCGTTTCAATTATTTCTAAAATAATCGAACAGCATAACTGAATCAATTTCTATTTGATGAGGGAGAAAAATTGAACTATAACACAGTCAAACTAAAAAGAATACTAAAATCGATCAGCGTAACTGAATCAATTTCTATTTCATGAGGCAGGAAAACTGAATTATAACACAGTTAAACTAAAAAGAATTATGTAGCTATAACTATATAGATAGTGGAAAAAAAAATTGTCCAAACAGGATTTTTAATGAAAAATCTAAATCAGCATTTTAATCCCATTTACTGAATTGCAGATGATTTATCTTAATCTTTTTTAAAAAATGAATGAACCTTCCAATATCCAAATCAGAATTAATAATCACGACTAAAAATGAAAAAAAAAAGAAAAAAAAAAACATAAAAAATTTTAAGAAATGCTATGTGTCGTATAACAAGAACAGGAATATGAATAATAGTGACCAACTGTCGTTCAAGAATTCACTGAATTTTTGAATTTCTTCCTTTCAAAGCTGTCAATATCATTACCTAAATATTGCCTTCCTAGCAAACTACAACAAAATCATCATACATTCGCAATCATTTTTTTACTCAATATTATTAATTTTTAGTCAATCGAGCTCCTACTGTAACAGCTTCCCATTTTTAGATTCTCAGATCCAGAAATAATCAATGAAATATCGACTTTTTAAGATTAACAACTAAAGGATATTTGTTTCAAAGTTGTTTTAAATTTCACTAATCCTTGTTAAAAAACTGGAATGAAACATAACACAATGACGAGAAAAGAATTAAATTCCTAGAATTGTCATTCTCCAGATATGTTATAATTCGGATGAAAGAAATGCATAATTCAAGGAACACATGGCCTACGGAAGTGAGGTGCCTTTTCTATTAGTTTAACACCATCCATAAAACGACTATAAGCATTTAACAAATTTTTAGGTGATTTTGGATCAAGATCGACGATTTTTACAGAATGTGCAAAACTGATATAGCCAGCTCCAGATGTTCCAACAACTCGCACAATTTGTTGCCCAGATAACTGTGCATTTTGGGTTGCAAAAGCAGCTGGATCAACCAATCGCATACTAATCATCACCGAACAATCCTTCATTGTAGCAGCCAAAAGATAGCGCTCGATCAAGGCACAATCCGTGTTCTGATGCAGGAATGCAACATCTTTTCTTGGCATCGAACATTTATCCATTAGTTCTTTCTGTAAGCAAGAAAACTTGCAATAATCACATTCAGAATATCATATATGAAAGAATATCTAATGCAGGTTAATGGGCATTAAATCTTTTTGTAATTCATTTAAAATTTCTTAATTTTTAAGTGTAAACAAATCATCAAAAATGATTGTAAATAAAAATAAAATCAAATCTAAAAAGTTTTTTTGAAAACTAGTTCTTAAAAATGAAAAAAGATATCACAGCAAACCATATCTAACCTGCGCTGTTTCTGGAAGGTTTGTGTAAATTTGGTAAGCACGAACTATACCAATGGTATCGATCCGCTGTCCATTGAGTAATTTTATAAGAACACCTGAATCATGCACCGCAAATAAATTGTCCGATGGTGCATCCACCAGAATGCAGCATAACTGCAAAATCTCAAAATATGTTTTGGAAAAGGTAGAAATCTCATTAAAAGTTAATGTGTTTCTAAATAAAATATGTAAGTCAAAATAATAAATATGCAACAAAATTGTACGGAAAATACTCAATTTTTCATAACAGAAAGAAATATTTAAAGAAAATTTAATTTTTTTATAATGCAACAGAACATTCACAGTGAAAAATGCTGAAAACCAGTGAAAATTAAGGAATTTCAAATTTTCTGTTAAAAAATATTAAATGAAAGACTGGATATAAAATTTGCCAAGAAATTTCAACACAAAATTCCGGATGAAAACGGCTTCAGCAAGATTACAGAAAGTTGTATGTAAAATTAAAATACCAAACAATATAGTAACTTACGGCACTGATTAATTGTTCAAGGGAAATGGAGCCATTGCGAAAAAGTGTTTCACAAAGCTGTTTGCCGGTTAGCTGATGTTCATCAGAATGTATCAGACTTCCATCCAGAAAAATTCGCAAATTTCGATGTGGTACTACAAATAACGAATTAAGTGCCTTACGCATTCGCTTCAAATCACCACTGAACAAATCCAACGGACAAAAATCGTACATCTGCTCGAACGCATCCGAATGGCATTTCTCCAGCTAAAAATACAGTCTGAAATTTTTAACCAAAAATTTTATGGTAGTAATACAAATACCTCAGCTAATTGCACAATGAAATTATGATTTAGGATAATATATAACTTACTGAAGTGTTTAAATCCACAAAAATACCTGCAGTATGCAGTTATTGCAATATGGTATGTTGATACCCGGATGATTCTGCATGAAACCTTGTTTGGGCTTAATTTCCACCGTAATTGTTGGTCCAAAATACCGCAGTGATAAATATTTCGGAATTCTTGTAGCATCCATCATTTGCAAAATACTGACATAACGAATATCTTTTGAACAACAAGATGGAAAGAAGCTCATTGAAGAAGGATATTTCTTTGAATCGCATAATTCATCAAATGTTTCGATTTTTAAATTGAATGGAAAGGCAGGAATCTGAAAAAAAAAACTCAGCAGTTAAACTAAATATTCCTGGCATACAATTATTGCAAAGTTTGAATGCACAGTTTGCATGCAGTTGTAAGACATAAGCGCATTTGCACAATTTTTCGATCCATACATTTGCTTTAGTCTAATAAAACTTGCAATACATGCCATAATTATCTTTGCAAGGAACAATAGCTCTCTTTACATACGTAAACATTATAAAATATTATTCATTACAAATCCCTGTTGATTCCAACATGACTGTACATGCATTCTAGTACAAAACTATTTCATTCATTTAGTTCATCTAAATGACTGACCTCAACTGGGCAATCATTCCTTAGGTCTCTTTCAAGTTATCTACTTTCAAGTTATTGAAAACATCTAGATATTCTCTTATTTCATAATCATCGACAGATCTCCTTCTTGTGAACTTTTTAGGATATTAAGAGTAATTTATCTTCTATAATACCACAGAAGTTATATTAGGAGCTAACTTTGGCGAGATGATGCAAAGATTCTGTGTCAATTTCGACAACTTCGGGTTTAACAAGAAACTGCCGACCAAGAAAAGGCACAATTAATTTCTCCAAATATGCAATAACAACACGACATTTTGGTTTCGTCGTTACATTTCCCGATTTACGCTGCTTTGTCAACCTCCAAGCTATTCTGCAAAAACTACATAAATCTTCATTCTTCCTCATTTATGAAACTAGAAAAAGGATTTCGTGATGTAAATCTTTCGACAAATTATAATAATCTCCGTTATATTACTACAAAAATTGAATACTTCAAAAGAGCAGAGGGGAAAAAAACATGCCTTAAACCTGTTTTTTCACATTTTGCACTAATCACAAAATTGGCACGACCTTCACCTCGAAAACAAAAGGAACGAAAAGAGCGTGGATCGATGACGGGTGCTGTATTTGGTGGAACCATTGACTGGATAATTCGATTACCTCGAAATATTCTCATAACTATTAATCATAATGATCTGAAAAATGTTGATATTAATATTAATATAAACATAATAATCAATCAGAATAATGATAAACATTACAGTGGCATAAGAAAAATGGTTCAAAATAAGTAATAGTAATATGAATATTTCTCTTTTGATAATAATAAATCATCAAAGTATCAAATGAAATGAATCAGTGTTATTATTTATGCAAATAAACGATATTTTCCTTAACATAAATTTCTTATTGAATTTCATTACATCGTTACCTTTAATCTTGAAAATAACAAATAAAAAATTTTTCTTATAAAACTGAGAAGTATAAAGTTCGAATTCTTTCTACAAACTACACTTTTCTGATAAAAAACAAATTAGGATACTTGAACAAAAAAAAAAAAAAAGAACTGCATTGCTAAGGAAGAAGAAAGGAAAAGCAAAATAATTGTGCATGGAATCATAAAATGAAAGCTCATAAAATGATACTAAATGAAAATGATTTATCCAAATAGTGTAAAATGTAATTCTTTCAGAAGAAAAATTATTTTATAAAGAAAGTAATTTCCTAACATAACAAGATTATAAACGAAATTTTGTCATATTACATGGAATCATCTAAAAAAAAAAAATATCATCAATCCTAATATTAATAGTAATGTGAGATAGATGGGAAAGAGTGCAGTTGATTTCATTGTATCGAAATGAATTTGATATGAAATAAATTGAAAAATACTGCAATAGCTATTGATGAAAATGTCAGTATGGCATCTCATCTTTTAGTGTATTATTGAACTGTCATGAAAAAAAAAAAAAAAAATGAACGAAAACATAATTTGTATTCGTTGCAAAACTAAAAAATAATGACATATATTCATTCCAACGAAACATTCCCTCTAACAAATTCAAAATGTTAATAAAATTTAACCTCATTTTCGTCTCATATTCAACCTCGATGTATACATGAATTACTCAGGAATACAATATCAATGTGGGATATTTGAGATATAACTTTCAGTTTGGAAACTTTTTTTTTTTTCATTACTATAACAACAAGGAAAATTTAATATCAAGTAATATATCTTAATTTGATGAAACAGAATACCATCTAATAAAAGATTACAGACCAATTTTAATTGCAGATCATGAATTTCATTATAATTTTATTTACAGAACTGATTATTCGTTAAGAATCTTACTTTATAAAAGAATCGTCATTCCCAGTCATATCAGAAATCGTACAGCTATTATAATTGCTCCGTTTTTTCATAGAATTTTTTCTAAAATCAATATTTTACTGTCATTTCTATTTTATAAAGTTAGATTGAAACAATTACAACATAAAATTCTAAATGTGAAAAGAAAAATTACAACTGAAATACGATAAGAATAAAGAAAATTTGCAGTTCAATTAGAACGATATACTAAGTAGCAAAATAATATAAAACATAATTTAAAAAAATGAACCAAACTTTCTATTTCAAATCCTATAAGGAAGAAAAAAAAAACTTGCAAAATTTTATATTTCAATCAGAAAGAAGTTACAATAAAAATTAAATCTTCCAAATAACATATTAACATTTAAATTTATCAATTTCTTTAGCTAAAAAATGCAGAAAAAAAAAGTTTAAAGTTTTTGAAAATAATAATCATACCGCTTAGCATCATCGTATAACACTAATGAGGCATTTCAAAAGTCTGCAATCTTTCAGTATATTTCGGAAATATTCCACAGCTAATTTCTCTATTACGCCTCAATGGAACCATGAAAATAAGGTATTCTAATCAGGATTCTGCAAACGTTTGAATTAATAAAAAAAATGGCCACAAATCATTATCTATTTTCAAACAAATCAATCTTTCACTTATTCAATCAATTCATCATGTCATTTTCATCTTTAAAAATCAAGATTTCTTTTTTGTTTTTTCAAAACATAACTGAAAAATCCATAATGTTTTGCGAAATTCATCTTTTATAAAAAACAACATTCCACACTATTTAAAAAAAAAAAAAAAAAAAAAAAAAAAAAAACGGTATATAATAAAAAAATATTTAAAAAATTTTTTAATTTTCAAAAAAAAAAAAAAAAAAAGAATAAAAAAAATTAAAAAAAAAAAAAAAAAAAAATTTTTTTTTTTTTTTTTTTTTTTTTTTTAGAAACATGAAAACAGAACGACAATTACACTCTGTTCCAGTTTGTATATTCAAAAATTGCTACCTTCTTCATGAGCGAGGAAGTCCATATGCTCATTTCTGCGCCGCTCATCATCACTGGCTGCCAGATCTTTTAATGAATAAAACCTGTAAAGCGCAAAATAACAGATTCAATTCTATAATTTCGGAAGTTTTTTATAATTTGAACCAGCTGATAAAAATCAGAACATCTGGTATTCAGTGCTTCCCTTATGAATAAAATTGATTTTTCCCCCATCCTTTTGAATTCCCAAATGGAAACTAATAATGACTCCTCCAACAATAATGACAGGACTTTCTACATGAATCTTTAAAGAAATAACTGACCTTCCACCTTCTGGGTCTTCATCACTCAGATCGTTTTCATCTTCACGTATTAGCCGTGATCGTGCTACGAATTTATCCTATCAATTCGTTTATTTAATTATAACATAATTTCAGCAATACCAGAAACTAGCCTGCACCTGATAGTTCAAGCACTGCATGTTTCACATATTGAGATCACTCAACTTTGTATCTTAAGAAAGTGGTCACGGATTAATCAAAATTTCGCTGTTTTTGTTATAAAAATTAGTATATCTTACTCTGATGTATCTCCTCGATAATTCAAATCTCGGTAAACAGAATGAAATAATAATTTGCAAAATTTATTATACCTTCAACCGCTGTACGTCATCTAATGGGATTTGTCCATTAAAACCGACCAAACGCATTTTTTCTCGTTTCTTCCTCGCTTCATAAACAGTCTTCGCATCCGGAATTTCTCCTAAAACTTGACTGCTATGAAAGAATTGTGGTTAAAATGACAAAAAGAACTGAATCATATTCGAAACGTAAGCTACAAATATCAAAATCCCGAACCTCGAAACGCAGACGGAAATTTACTTCTTATGACCGAATCCTGCTCCGAACTTGTTTCTTCCTGTTCGGGTTCATTCTTCGTTTTCCATTGGTGACTACTGTGAATCTACATGCAACGAATTTCTGATTTGAACATAGGAAAATCACTCGAATACCCCCAAAATTATAGTAAATTAATTTAAAAATATTGGTGAGAAAGTAAGCAATTTCAAAACACAAACATTAGTGTTTTTAACTGATGGTTCATCCCTTTTTGTTTCTTGCTTAATTTGTTTGACAATTACACTGGTTTCTTGTTCTATAATTTCATCGTCAGCTTTCTGTCGCAATTTCGCTCTTTTTGTCAACTTCTCTAAGCGTTTGTTAGGATCTTTACGTTTGATTTTGAAATCCGTTATGTCATCGCCTGAAAGATCAGCACAGAAGTAAAATGTAAGAAATCGATGTTAACTATTGGTTTTAAGGACTATTGTGCATGGAAAATTCTCGCCAGCACAAATACCTATTGAATTCCAGATTCGGTGAAACAACAAGCGCCAGGATTGCAAGTTAAGTCTGATGCTCACATTGTCTAGAACTGCTCCGAACACTAAGAAATAGAATAACGAATTTTGAAAACCCAATTTTCAGAGGACCTATTTCCAGTCATTAGAATGCTTAACCATTTCGATAAGGTAAAATATAATATTGGAAGTGTAATATGACACCAACAACGAATCTGTTTCGTTATTCTTTCTTTTTTCATTGCAGCTTCGTTGAAAATCTACCGACCTTCAAAATCATCAAAACTGAGTAAGTGGTGCTCCTCTGTTATCACACCAGCCTGTGATTCTTGGTTCCCTTCTGCTTTATTCACCTTTTCCGCATGTTGGTGTTGTTGTTGCTTGACCATTCTATTGATTGAAGTCCCTTTGATTGTTGATGCTACTGGTGTTCCGAAACTAACGCCACCAGTTACAACATTACCACCACCACCACCACCACCACCACCACCATCATCATCATCATCATCGTCCGATAGTACTCGTTGACGAAGATTGCTACGGCTTTTCGGTTTTCGAAACATTTTTTTAGGAATGGCACGTACCTGATTCAAACTGAAAAAGTATAGTTTGAATGGAAAATCAATTCAAACTGAAACTGTTATGAAATCGATCCAATTAAATTTATGACTCAGCCGAAATATTAAGATAATCAAGCAAATCTCCCAAAAAATTTGACATTCAGTGCAGTGCTTTCAAAATGTGGAATATTGAGCACAGTTAAATATATTTAATAAAAATTTAATTATTCAGTGAAGCATTTCTAATTTTCATTAGAACTGTCAATTTTACGACAACTGTAGTATTAAATCAATGGGAACGCGAAATGATAATGATTAAAAATGTATGAAAGGAAATGATGCAAAACAAAGAAAAAAATCGGGAGAAATCTATCTAAATATTAATAAATAATGGGAGAACATCTAAATATTATTAATAAATCGCTCACTTACCCAGCAAAACAAAATAACAAAGAAATCTCGTTACATACCTCAACACAAAAGATCCACAAATGTTCAACAATTGTTATTCGAAATTAACGCGGGTGACATATGCAACTATGATCTCAAAGATAAGTTTTGTGTATTACGGTGACATCGCTGTCGTAATATGTATCGGTGATTGGACGTCGCTGTCGTAGTATGTATTGGTGTTGCGATCCAGGCAAGGCAATCAAGCGAATCATTCAATTTAATCGAGCGTTAAATTGTTCACTCTTATTTTAGGTCTAGTTCTAATAATGATCTTGAAATAAGCATTAGAATGAAAGGGGAATTTGAGAATCTGAAATGATTTGTGATATTGGAAAGGAAGAAAAAGAAAAGGGAACCAAGGAATAAATTGAATAGACTGTTCAATAAGTAAAAGAAATCATAAACTTATTTATATATCGAAACTTTGTAAGCTATCCTCTCATTGAGAAAACGAGAGAAGAAGAACTGTAAATCGAAGTTTATTTGTAAGAAAATAATGTATTGGATATGAATTGATCAATTTTCATCACAAGTGGCTTGAAACTTTGTGAATTTATTTGGCTAAATTTCATTTATATTGCAATTTAGCTATTCCTGACGGATAGAAAAATAAAGAAAACATTAACCAAATAAAGACTATATAGTAGTGATGATAAATTAAACTTGATTTAGTAGTGTTGAAGCCATCGATCAACTATTTTCTAGCTATGAAACATTGAAGATGAAGTTTAGGCGACTAATAGAAATTGAGTGAAATGATAAATAAGCAAAAAGAATTTAGAGATTTTTAGCAAGACTGTTGAAAAGTAGTAACTTTGAGATTGGTTATTGCCTTTGTGAGAATATCTTTTTTTGCGCCGAATATTTCATTTGTCATTTGTACATTTATGATGGAGCAAATTTTTGACCGAGAATCATTTTATGTAGTTATTTAATAGCTAATATTATGATAAAACTTCATTTCCTATCAAACTGTAATTTCGCCATGCTAAAGAACGAACTTGATTGATATCTTAAATTGTTGTGGAAAAAAAAGACTCGGCTATGAACTTTTTACAAAGTTGTCATTTAGAAATAGTGCAGGACTTATGTACTACGATAGGCGGATATATCATTATACAATAATGAGAGCATGCAACAAAGCTGAGACCTAATGTTAATCTAAAATGCATCTGCCATAGTTTCTGTCTTTAATCATTTATGAGTTTTGCTTTTGTTGATTTTGCAGAGTAATACATGTGTGCTTCAGAATTAAACATCCATTTACATTCCAAAATTGCAATTATTCTAAAATTGAAACTGTTCCATGTAAGATTTTCCATCGCTACATTTTACCTAGTCTTTGGCACATTTGAATTTTTAATTGAGCTTAAACTGTTTATGGATATTATTCATCATGGAAAGATTAAAAAGAAACAACGATTGAGGAATCCAGCAAATAACAGTCCCTTAGTTCAAAGAGATAGAAAAATGAAAGTAAATCTGAGTTATGCCTAATGTAAGGTTAGAAATGAATTTGATACAGCACAATGGTCTGTCTGCAGATATCCACGAGAAACAAACCTTAATTCATTTCAGTGAATATCTACAAAATCACTCGATTATAGCGAGAAAGCAACCATCCTATGTAAATTGTGACAATGGGATGATGACTATTATTTGATACTGACAACGGCAAAGTTAAAGTTTTATTTCAGTGCATGGAAAAATCATCATTATTGCAGTCAAGACGTTTGGAATCAAAAATATTTGAAATAGCTAGAAGATTTCTTAATTGAGGAAATTTTGAAGATTAATAAGATATTATCCGCAAATTATATTATAGTGGAAATTTTATACTTAAAGAAGAAAATCGCAATCTCCTTAATTTTTTTCCCTAATTTTTTGCTAAACTATCTGCTTTAGATACATTTCTTTCTAACTGATCGGTGTAAATTAATTCATTCTGAGAACAAAATGATTTACTTAGACTTTGTCAGCAGGATAGTCTTCTTTAAAAATCAGCACTGAAAAGATATTCGAATTGCATCGCTCATAAAATTTGGGACTGTAAATTTGCTGTCTTATACTGAGGTTACCAAGAACGTAATATACAATAGCTTTCTTTTCTTAAGATTTTTACAAGAATTTTAATTGTTCATTGCATGTACACTGCTCCGGTTGGCAATGGTGGAAATTTGCTACTAGCAGGCTGCACTATCTTTTAGTGCCGACTAGGATAAGATGATGATTGAAATGGTAATGTTTACCCTGGCAACTCCGATAGCCACTATGAAAAGCTTAATAATTAGTAATGAAATAGACATAAAGAAAGATACTATTTCAGTTGATTAACAAATGTAATAATTGGCACTGCCATAGCAACGAAAATAGCAAATGTGCTATTTTCGCTAAACGTATGGTAATAATTATTGAATACTGACAGCATCAGTTTTCTATTGGCTTCATAAAGTTTCGTTTTTTCATTCAAAAGTCAGTCAGTAATTTCTGATAAATTTTGATTTGCTTGCTAAAACAGTCATTTCAGCATGCCGCGAAACGGGAGAGTGGTAGGTTTTCCATAACTCTCTGTGTCGTGTCATTATTAGTATTGAAATATTAAATGAGCTGATGGTTGAACTGGTTCACCTTAAAACTTCATAACTTCATCTTTTGATTGTTCTAATCAGCTTCACATATGAAAACACTTTACTTTATTTTTTGTTCCCTCCAATAATCTTGATAAAATAAACAGTCCTATTTTCCCTCGTTTTCAATCTCAATCGCAAGAACCAGAATATGATTTAAAGATGAAGGACAACAACTTCATCATTATCATTAATTCTCTCTTAGGTTTGCTTTTCCAAAAGTATTTTTTTTTCCACAACTTTTCCAACTATTTGAAAAAGCCAAGAAAATTGCAGCGCGAGGTAATAAGCCTGCATGTTGGCCAAGCTGGTGTTCAGATTGGTAATGCATGTTGGGAATTGTATTGCTTGGAGCATGGCGTTCAGCCGGATGGAATGTTACCAGCTGATGAAAGTCTTGGTATTGAAGACAGCTCCTATAACACATTCTTTAGTGAAACACAAGCTGGTAATTTCGTTTGGAATTTAAGAATCTTTCCCGGAATAGCCCAAGATTTGTTTTAATTTTTCCGGGATTTGCTCTAACTTTCTGTAATAAGAATTATAGTGTCGCAGCATATTAGTATTGCCTACTAAGATTTCCCTATTGTTAAATGTAGGTACTCCAAGAGATTGCATGTACTGCTTGTAAGAAATGATAATTTAATCATTTATCATCAATTTCTTACATTTATGATTATGAATTTGTTCTAATCTTATTTTCTGTTCACAGGAAAGCATGTTCCACGAGCAATTTTCGTTGATCTAGAGCCTACAGTTGTTGGTACGTCATTGTTTGTTTTTCAAATGTTTTGGCAAGTTTAATTTCTAAACCTCTATTAAAAAAAATTGTTCAAAAGTTCTTCAAAAGTGCTTAAAAAAATTCTTCAATAAAATATTAATAGATGAAGTGCGCACGGGAACTTACAAAGCACTTTTTCACCCGGAACAGCTCATTTCTGGAAAGGAGGATGCAGCAAATAATTATGCTCGCGGTCATTATACTATTGGAAAAGAATTGATTGATGTATGCATGGATCGAATCCGAAGTACTGTTAATACTTTTGATATTTGTACAGTATTAGATTCAATTATTAAACTTAATAAAATGTTTATTGCTGTAGAAAATTACCAAACAACTCAAAATTTGCATTTTTTTTTTGTTTAATTAGTCAGTGTTTAATTCGTAGCAAAATATATTTTGGCAACATGACAAAATTTTTAAGCTTATTGATGTTATTGAGTGTTTGAAAATTTCGTTATAATTTTTACTTAAATTTTAAGGAGTTCGAAATTTTATTGATTTGTTTGTAGAATTAACGGAACGATGTGATGGCTTACAAGGATTCCTGGTATTCCATTCATTTGGTGGCGGTACCGGTAGCGGATTTACATCATTGATGATGGAACGCCTGTCCATTGATTACGGAAAAAGAGCTAAACTTGAATTTAGTATTTATCCAGCACCACAAATAAGTACAGGTTGTTTTAATTTTTTTAAATACAGTATTTAAAAAAAAAGATTAAAAAATTTAATTCCAAGTATGTCCTATTCATCTTTATTTCTGAAAATATGCAATGATAAAGTGAAATTGAAATACTGCGATCAAGAACTTTTCAATTCGGGCATTTATGCGATAAAGGCAAAGCGAGCATGATAAATTAAAAGGAATTGTGAAGAGAATATCAATTGATAAATTTTAAATAAAAAGCGTTTTGCAGCGATGGTTGAGCCTTACAATTCAATTTTGACCACACACACTACCCTAGAACACTCGGATTGCTCTTTCTTGGTGGACAACGAAGCCATTTATGACATATGTCGAAAAAATCTTGATATCAAAAGGTATTCTTTTTCTGAAACAAAAATTTCATATCACTATTTTTGAAAGTTTTCGAGCATTAAGAGCTTCTTAATTGTCTTTTAACTTGTTGAAAAATTTAATGGCGAGTATCTCCTATTCATATTTGTTTATGTATAATGGTAATGTAAAGATTTTGCAATGTGATAATGCTGGTTAAAATTTTAATCATTTTTTCAGTCCCACTTATACTAATCTGAATCGACTTATTGCACAAATTGTGAGCTCAATTACAGCATCACTACGTTTCGATGGCGCACTGAATGTAGATTTAACTGAATTCCAAACGAATTTGGTACCATATCCACGAATTCATTTTCCACTTGCTACATATTCACCAATCATATGCGCGTAGGTTTTTTTATAATTGTCCTTTCATTTTTTTTTTTTTTTTTGTATCTTTTCCTTAACAAGTGATAATTTTCAGTGAGAAAGCTTTTCATGAGCAGTTATCCGTTTCGGAAATCACCAATAAATGTTTTGAACCAGGTAGCCAATTGGTCAAATGTGATCCACGAAATGGTAAATATATGGCGTGTTGTTTGCTATATCGCGGCGACGTGGTACCGAAGGTATGCTAATATTTTTCAGAATGACTAACCTTGTTTATTTTCCCTGCAATGATTTTGAACCAAGAAAGTAAAGAATATGGATTTGATAATACTTGACAAAACCATCAAATGTTATTTTTCTCTAAAGGCCTTTCAGAAAGCATATTAAATGGAAATTTCTCTTCAAATCTAAGTATTTCGTTACAGAGGCGAAATTCAATCTTCGAAAAAAAAATCGTCATGGGAATTTGGGAATTTTTTTTTGCAAATTACAGATTTTCCAATCTGTTGCAGGATGTAAATTCAGCCATTGCAATGATCAAGACAAAACGTGCCATTCAATTTGTCGATTGGTGAGATCTCATTTTATTATTTGTTTTCATCTTCAGATTACCAATGGCGTTTAGTTGGATTCGTAAGTGAAGTTTTTTTGTTATCGCAATGGTCGGATAGTTCAGCTTGCATTTTTCATTCTTCTAAAAGCCCATTCATCATTGTTCGAAATGTATGATTTTCTTGGCAATCATTGAGATCATTTCCAAAATTCAGTCTTTTTTCAACTTTTCACGAGAACAATATTTCAAATACTTTTTTTGAGGTGCCCAACAGGTTTTAAAGTTGGTATCAACTATCAGCCACCAACTGTGGTACCTGGCGGTGACTTGGCTAAACTTCAGCGCGCAGTTTGCATGCTCTCCAACACAACGGCTATTGCTGAAGCATGGGCTAGACTGGATCATAAATTTGACCTCATGTATGCCAAACGAGCTTTTGTGCACTGGTAAAGTCTTTTTATCATTAAAATGCGAAAAGGAACATTTCCATAAAATATTCGAAATACTAATTATATAAAAGTGCATTAAATGAATAATTCAGTTATATTTACTACTAACACAGAAGCAATCTAGTCCTTCTATAATCATCATTTTAGGTATGTTGGTGAAGGTATGGAGGAAGGTGAATTCTCGGAGGCACGTGAAGATATGGCTGCACTTGAAAAAGATTACGAAGAAGTTGGTATTGATTCATTCGATCCTGTGGAAGATGACTACTGAATCTTCATTTTCATATGGAAATTTTTAAAATATTTATAAAACATTCATTAAGTATTCGATTTTAAAAATGCATGAAATAAGAAATAGAAAAATATGATATAGCTTAAAAATTTCAGAAGTTTTGAAGAAGTCTCTAGTGATGACATTTTTTTGCTTATTTTAAACTGCTTTCATTAGGTGTATTTTGTCGTATTCCACAAAGCAAATGAAAATAAAATCTTTTCAAATAAATAAATAAACTTTCCTGAAAATTTCTTTTTTTTGCATGCGATTAGTGAACTCATTTTTCTCAAAATTATCATTGCTGGTGTAATGACACAATGCAACTAATTTAAATAATCATATATATCGCGATACAAATCTGCAAAACACATGCATGAATATTTCAGTTGATAAGTTTTCTACAGATTCCAAGTGCCTTGTTATTGTAGTGAAGCAAGTAAAAAACGCTATCCACTTTTTGGCTATTCCATTGTCATTTTTGATAGAGAATGGTCCCAAAGAATCAAGACTAACATGTTCAAAAATTCTTTTGATTTTCTGACACGGGACTCTGGTAGATTTGGCATGCTTTTGAATAGTTTGCTCCACTGTTACGAAGAAATCTAACTTGTTAGTAAAAATAATTACTGTAATTTGATTTTCAAGTACGAAATTTACTACTCATAGTTACTTCATCAATATACATGGTAGTATCATTGTCTAAAAATTAGATTGTACCGAAATATATGTTTGAAAAAATCAAGCAAAAAATCAACTAACAAGTTGCATTAGAAGCTTGTCATAAGAATGACTTCAATTTATATTTTCTTCCTAGTTTTCATGGCATTTTCTGTTTGCTTAAGTTATAATGAACAAAAGTATCTGTATGTTAACCTATGAAAGTAGATTCACCTAGCATCGCGTCTTTCTTCAATAACAATTTACTTCCCATGGAATGATCTTTTTAAGACTGGATAATGCTTCTGCACATTTCCATTTTTGTTAAAAAGATAAATAGCAATCCTAAATTACCTGTACAATCGTTATCACCTAATGTGGAATAAGAAAAGCAGAATTTTACGTTCACCTTCCACGGCAAAACCGACTCGCTTCTTTTATTAAAATTTTATTAAAAAATTCTGTTTTATTAAAATATTTATAAGTAGCTGTTATACAAAAAAAAAAAAAAAAATACATATAATTGAATAAATACATAAGCATAAAAAACAATAATTCAGAAAGTCACAAAATTCGATTGTCTGACATCATGCTAAGAGGTGCTGTGTTACTCATCAGTTGCTTTGATTCTAATTTGCAGCATGCATGAATTTATTAGAAAATATTTATAGGTTGGAAAATAACTGAAATAACAGGCACATCCCAACAATCATCATTTCGTAGTTTTGTTTGAACCAAAAAACATCATAATATTTTTAAACAAACAGATGTGCCAAAATCTGAAAGATAAAATTAACTATAAAAAAATGTTTCACTTTTTTTATGTTCTTAAAATGATCTATCAAAAAATACATGCTATAATTCTAAAATGCAAATGATAAAGGGTTAAGCAAATTCCAGTGTATTATATTAAACAAATGCATTTTAAAATCCTAATTGTCAATTTATGAGTTAATATTAAGTAGAAAAACTACTATGGGTTAATATAAAGTAGAAAAACTATTATGGGTTAATATTAATATTAAGTAGAAAAACTACTATGGGTTAATATAAAGTAGAAAAACTATTATGGGTTAATATTAAGTAGAAAAACTACTTACCAGAAAAACCGTGCATCACATTTGTTAAGCAAAAAATAATTAAATCATTAAGTGAAGAAAGGCTTCAGTTTTTCATATTCTATGCAAAGTATAATGCGGGAATAGCATTGGACGGAATGAGTTCCGATTTCTGCAATGAAGACCAAAGAGATGCACTATCACATATTTCATATTTCATCAAAAACATACTCAAGCATCAATATCTAAAGAATATTTTTTAGCAAAAGAAATATGTCCCAGACATCTTTCATGAAATCACAGAAAACTTCAGCTGCTTACGAAATAATTTATTCAATTGTACAAGCTTAGCAACAAAAACAAGCTAAAAACAATGAGTACAATAAAAACAACACTGACCATAATAAAATATCGATATCATTGGTAGTATAATTCAAAATTGAAACCATCATGTATTTCATAGTCCTGCAGTGTTATGTGATCCTTATAAATCGTATACCACTTCTTTAGCACAATTTTTTCATATCTGTAAACTGGAAAAATAGTACGGAACGAGTTTTCAAACGTTCAACGTTCCTTGGTATATACCAATCAGTTCTACTTAACAAAAGCAAACTCTTACCGAGTACCAGTCTGCGCAGCGATAAGTTTCTTTAAATCACCAATTGTATCGTTCGGGTTGCATTTGATTCGTACTTTCTTTCCCAACCGATCGTTCACCGTAATCTCAATCATTTCAGATATCTGGAAGCTATTAATAAACAATGTTCGTGGCTAAAATTTAATTATGTATCTAGTCAAAAATCTTCAATAAAGTGACCCTCTGATGTTTTTCAGAGTAAGCAGTTCTCAACTAATCTAGTAATGATCACACAGCACTAAAATTACGCAAAAGCTAGAATTTCAAAGTCTCATATGTATTTTGAAAAGTATGCATAGATGCGAACTGAAAGATTTTTGCCATCTTTTTTCTGCAAACAAAAATCATTTCAAAAACTTATTGAGAAATAGCAATTACTATCAATAGAGCAAAAATCGAAGAAAGAAATACAAGAATTCGGTAGATGCAAAGACAATTGTGCTTCATCTATTTAAAGCGATATAATATTTCACCAACATACTTAATAGATAAAAAGTGCTATTTCTTCACAATAAATCAAACATTCTTCTGGCATATAGTTTCACAATTAATAGTTTCCCAAATGTTCTCTAGTAAATTAGATAAATACTAATTTGTTGAAAGCAACTGGAAGATTTACTAATGGCGATACTCGATATATTCCCACATCCCATCATTCACGAGTTTTTTTTTTTAATTCCGAAATCTGAGAAAAGGGAAGTTCTTGGAAAAATTCTATTAAACATTCATACTAATCAACGAAACAATTCAATCCTCTGATTCAACATCACTAATGCCTCGAAAAGAATATGAGAAAAACATTTAAAAAAGACAACAACTATTTAATCATATTTTAGAAAGTGAATTCATGCGCTTTTTTTACAAATTATTGAAGATATCACAGAAAGGAAATAAAAATCAATAAATCTAATAAATGGAGTAGCTTTGCTATAAATCTAAAAATGTGTTCCATGAAGTTTCTTCTGAATTTGAAGATTCATATGAAGTTCTGGTCGAATATCGCAGACTAACTGTAGTAAATGCATAATCACCTGGAATACATAAATCTTGATAGCTGGTACCATCTTCTAAAGTTCACTACCATTTGAAGTTTCTGATTTATTGTTTTTCAAATATGTATGAAAAAAGCTTATTTCTAAATTTATTTAATATGCAGTCCTGAATGAATTCATTTCGAATTTTTTCTGGATCGAAAAATTAATTCTATTGGCAACAAACCTGCTGCTTATTCTTTGCAACAGAATTTTCCATCTGTTTAATGTTATCTTCAGTATCTTGTTTGATTTTCATTTCAATGTCTTCTTTCTTCCCGAGATATTTGTACTCATATTCCTTGAACTGACGTTCTCGTTCCTATAGAAACACAAATAGTATTTCAAAGATAATTCAGAAATACAGCCATCTTTGCAAAAATCCTGAGACATAATATGTGGAATGATTGCAAGTATGCAGCAAATAAAAATAATGCTAATTAACTAATAATAATTCTATTTGGATTTATGATTTAGAGTAAATCAGCTATAACTTGAGGTTCACATTTATTTATAAATTGATTGATTTGCAGCTTACTGATTTATCATTTTCCGAACCCAAGTTTAAAATTTCCACAATACTTTCAAATGAAAAAACAAACTCTGCCTAAAAACATTCTGTCATATCAGACGTTAAAGAAATTTCAAAGCAACCAAAGAATTTCGCTGAGAAAAAAAATAAACTTTATAAAAGCATCTCTGACCACTCTATATCGTTCAATCTCAGCTTCTGCTTCCTGTTTCGCTTGCTTTAGACGTTGAGCTTTACGTTTCCTTGCTTCATTGATCTTTTCTGCAGCTCGTTTTTCTGCCGCCAGAAGCTGTTGTATGCCTTGTGTTTGCGATGCCATGATGATTGCTTTCCGAAAACGATTAAATTAGCGCTATCCTAAGAACATTATGAATCTTGCAGTTACGATTAAAATTTGGCTTATCACAAGTTCTATGAGCTGATTTCGTGATCCAAATTCATTTACATCAGCTGAGCTATAAGTAATAATGCAAAAACTCACATTGCTAATGACAGATTTTCAGAAAAGGAAAACGATCCTATAGAACTCAAAAATGTATAATCCTCAAAAATCTGTATTATTCCCACGATGAAGTATAAAAGATAGCATACTGAAAAGAACGGAAATGACAAACAGGAAAAAAAATTTACATAATTCATAACTTTTAATCTAAATTTATGTGAAAATGGTTAAATCAAACAAATACATAACGAGAGGAATAGTACGACCTCAAATAGAATTGTTTCCCAATTTCTCGAAAAAAGGATAAAACCTCATAGGAAAAAAGAATGCAACTTCATGAACACAATATGAAATCGTACTCGTAAAAAAGCATCTTCTCGAGAAAAAGAAACAGACAGGTCATATTTTTTTGAATCATATCTGAAACTATCAATTTCTATCAAACTGATTGCACAACTAAAAAACACAACTATCATAGTGACAAACGAATATAAATTACAAAACAAATATCATGAATCGTAAAACTAACGGTAAACAAAACGGTTCATAAAATACAATTTTTTATCATTTCATACATCCGTTCGACAAGGAAAAAATAATTTAAAATCCGCTTTCTTAAATTTACAATTTTCGGTTAGACCTATAGCAGGAATGCATGCATCGAAGGAATCTTTCCTTCATTTTCCCGTCTTTTCTAACACAAAAGAATCGAGAGTTGGATGACTTAATCTGATCATTTTTTTGTACGAAACATTAACTAAAATTAGCTGAACTATTTGAAGTTACTGTATTTTACACCATCAAAGTCAACAAAGTTCTTTTGCATTCAATAATTACTATAACTATGAAAAAATAATAAAAAACAATGAAAAAGTTTCGTATTAAAACTCAATATCACAACAGTTGTCATTTTGAAAGAAAACTGGAACATTTCGGATGTTAACAAGTTGAAAAACAGAAATAAGTCACTTTTTAAACAAATTTTTAAACCCGTTGATCAATCACAGTAACATACGTTGATGGTACATGTATAGGCACTTCAGTTTCGTCATCATCGAATACGCTAATGGCTTGAAAACGACCGATGTCATAGACTGACGGACAATAGATAGTGAGCCGGATATTAAAAATTTGTGTACAACCAAAAGCTATTGTTGCATGCATACATGAACGATCAGCAATAATCACTGGTTGCAATGCTGATGAGGAATTTACAGATGAACTCGATGGCAAAGTTATGTTTTGTGGTAGAAATCCTAAAACGTTAGTACTTTCCAAATCTCTTGACTGCTTTCGAATCATAGTGGAATCCGAAAAATGAATAGTGACTGTACAATTACGACCATATAATATATCATCATTCGTTACTGTTATCCGCACTGGTATGTGACACGACCTGAACATTAACAGTTCAATATCATTATATTTGAAACAAAGAAAACATAAATTTTTTGAACAAAACATATATAGATTTCGCATTCACAATAATACCTTTCATTACTAAAATTGTGATATATGATGGGTGAAGGTGTCGATATTTTGCAAATAATAGCAAGGAGATTTTTATCGGTTGCCGCTGATAAGACATTAGAAGCACACTTCGTTTCTAAGAGATTTCGATTTGATTTTTGTAAAAATCGCCGAATATGATGAGTGCAGAATGGCACAAAACAACCAAGCGGAAATGGATTTGGCATAAAGTTTTCACCGAAGACTAAAAAAACAGGATTATTCAACCATCTGAACACTTGAAACAAGGATTTTAATTTATGAGTGCATAGTTAACTTCAAAGTTTTCAAACTGCGATATATCGTCCACATGTGCCTAATAGTTTTAGAAAATTTCAAAAAAGCCAATAATATGGAACGGGATGTAACTCAATAAATATCTTTCTGGAAATCGTTGTCATGACTGTAACTGTAACAAAATGAATTTTTTTAAACAATAAGACCCTTATTCAAGATAATATTAATTAACAACTAATAGCAACAATAATAAATAATGAACCTGTAAAAGCAGTGCCATCGCTATTAACGACACTGACTTTCCAGAGGACTGCAAAGAACAAATTAAGTTCCGGAACTGTTGTATTATCTTCCATTTTTTGTTTTGATGAAGATATAGCACCTAATACTTCAGCTAAATAATCAGGAGGACTAGACCATTCTGGAATACCATCGATTTCATCGCAAAAGCATAAGGATACTGCTCCCGCATGTCCATTAACCAAAAATGATATGCTATCTGTTTGTTCACTTTCCAGTACCACTAAACAAAAGTCCAAGTAAATAAATAAAATATATGTCGGACCTACTCGCATTTATTCTTTGTTTATCATTTTTTTCATGATCTCTATCTCCATTACTGTATTTTTCCTGGTAGAAACAATTTACCTTGACGCTTTTGCAAAGCATGAAAAAAAATTTGCGGCAAGGAGGCTTGCTGTGTTTTTGAAGTGAAATATGTTCTAGCATCAGCTATCAATGACCGTATTTTTATTAGTTGAATCTTGGCGTGTAAAGAACTACGATTTGGTGTCAGATTACGAAGCTGCAAAACACATGCGCCAGTGGCACGATCCACAAGCCTGAAAATAGCAATAGTTAAAAATTTTGACTTATTTGTTAGAAAAATAGCTAGCAGCAAAAACATTAAAAAAATAACCTTAACGAAGATTCCAAAATTACACGAGTATCAATCACGATTACATGTCTCTCTTCTCTGACCATACGATTATCACCACGATAATAGCAAACCAGCATCACGTTAAATCCAACAGATTCAGTAGTAGGAGCTCGAACTGCTAACTGCAATCTGAAATGAAAAAAAATGATGAAAATAATTTCTTATTTCACGCATTTTACAATAATAACTGCGCAATTTCTCCTAATAATTGTATTTAAACCAGTACAACAAAAGTACAAAATTTCAAAATTCTTAGAAAAATAAAGTCAAAAACTGCATATATAATATAATGTCTGCACAAGCTCAATGGGTTAAAAAAACGAATAAAATTACACAGGATTCGAAAAGCGTAAGCGAAAAATTCCAACCTTTTCTTTTGACCTATAGCAATAACGCCGTGTTCCAAATTGAAAACACCAACTGTAGCATCTGTAGCTGCTGAAGTACATTTCACAGACTGAAATGTAGTACTTCCAGGACACTCTTCTTCATAAACTGAAATCAGCTCCGGATGATCAGTGACGATGCAAAAAGCTTCCACATTAACTACACCTATATTGCTCATGTCACAATTAAATCGACAAATTTGGCCACAGAATGCCATTAATTGTCGTTTTGGAGGCAAATCAATTTCAACCAGTGGCCACTGTTTTTTTGTCACTTTTGCAATTAAGCGATAATCCTCTCCATATAAGACTGATGTTTTCTGAAAAAAATCTTAAAGTATATATTTTTAATGTCATTTCAACATTATTCGCAATTATGCTACTGGATTTCTTCATGCGTGCTATTGCTTAATAGTAAATTATCATAAATTATTGAAATTTCACGATCACAGATGCATCCCAAAGAATTTTTTTTCAAAGATTTTATTATCGCATAAGAAAATGCTTCGAAGAAAAAAATACAAATCATTATCAACTTTTTCAGAAGCCAGATTCAACATCCTTCGGGAAATTTTTTGAATATAAGCTATTTTTTTAAAATCTAACCTCTTTCTTTGTGTTATTCAGTCGCGGTCCACGAATATTAAGTGGAATTGAGCATGTAATACTGATTTCGTCAACAACGAGATTAAAAGACAAACTGCGCACTTGCAATTCATCAATGGCTTCTTTAGGAATAACAGACAGTTCAAAAGGAATCCAATTACATTTCGGTTCTAAAGTAATCTGAAAAAGAAAAGATTAATTTCAATTAAAGAAAGATAGCTTCTTCAAATCTACGAATAAATACTGACGTTAGCGACAAACAACTTAAAATTATGATACTTATGATTCACTGTATTGATGTCTAGTTTCAAGCTCAAGAAATGCAGGATGGAAAAAAACAGTCGTAAGAAGTTATAAGATAAAATGAACTAACTTTATCAGTAAAAGTTTGCAAATACATCGTTGGATCGGCTGATACTTCCAAATGAACATTTTTTAAAACCAAGGGAATATCCAAAGAATTTTTTAATGACAAAATTATTCGTATTCTTTCTAAAGGTGGAGCAAAAGGTACCTAAATTGAAAATCTGTGATTTGTAGCAAAACCCTAAACAAAATCAACAAAAACAATGCTATAAAAAGTTAATGCAGAGAATTCAAAGGGATAAAATGAATTATACTGCAATACTGTGACACGCTAAAAAAATATTCACTTTCGAATTATTTGTAGAAGCTGTGCGAACAGTTCCTGTTTCTCGAAAACCAACAAAAGAACCTGTCAATGCCCAATACGCCGCTTTTGCCAAATTTACCCATCCATCCTCACTATTCTTCTGAAAAACAGGAGTAAACTTAGTTATTTTCAAGAGTCGAGCAAAGAGCTGTTTAAACATAAATGAAAAAAAAAATGACTGAACAAACCAGAGTTTCCATATTTGTAAGTAATTCAGGTGTTAATTCAACTGGACGTTCGCCATAAATGACAGCTATGTTTTGAAAATCTACTAGAGGTAGCATCAGGAGTGTATGAGTTCGAGTACTATTACAGAGTTTCAGAAGCTGGAGATAACGCTTGAGAAAAAGTTGCTGCTGATCGGCATGCTGTACCGACTTTGATCTTATCAAAGGTAAGCACCACGATAGTGCTTCTTCTTGACGCTCACTTTCGTTGGCCAATATATAAAGAATATGATCCTGAAATAGCATGTTATTCAATACTATCCTTAATATATTATTTAAATGCTTGCAGCATTTAAAGAAATTCATATGGTCCATGATATACATTGCATTAACAACTTTGGTTCACTGCAATTCTGCTCCAAAATACGCTATAATGTTGCTCGTTTATAACTTTTCCTCTCTATCATATTTTATGTTTGCACTGCTCCATATGCGCCCGCGTATCGTGAAAAGTGTGAACATACGATTAAGTATTATAATAATATCATGGAAAAAGCTGTTTTTTACAAACTGAGATAATTATTCGCTTTTTTAGATAAGTTGGGATTTTTTAGCAATTAAAGATCTTAAAGTCCCTCGCTATTAATTACTGGTTTATCATGCATATTTAGATCGGTATGGATTTCAATGTTACATTCGTATTAACATAAAACCCTCAAATTGAAGCTGAGGTAAATATAAATGACTTACTTCTGCAAAAATCCAACGTTTGGAAAAATATTCAGGAAGAGCACGCTTATAACATTCCATGGCTAGTTGTTTCTGACCAGCTTTCGACATCCGATGTCCTGCTAATACGTAGTGGAATGCCATTTTTCGACGCATCTTGGCATTTCCAAAATAAACACTTACCCTTTCCAGTAAAATACCACTGAACAAGTCATTATCCTGCCAAAAAAATAATGATTTTTTCTAACTAGTCATTTTTATTCTTCCAGTAGCCCACGTTATGTAAATTGAAAAACTTTGTTTCTATTTTTATTCGAAAATTAACTTTGATAAAAAATAGTAGAACTAACAGAGTTCGTAAGTTTAAGAAGCTGCGAACACGCTTCAATATATAATTCTAATGCAGAGAGTATCAGCGCACTTACAATAGCGGCTCTCATTGTCAAAACTGGTCTTCTGGAAAAAGTTGGAAATTATGTCTAGTTAAAAGCATTGCATGACAATCAGTTCTTGAAAGTTTCATATTAAAATCTACCAAGTTATCTATTCTTAATTCCTTCTTTCTTTTAGTCCTCCTTATTTCCATTTTTTTTATCCCCTCATACTCTTTCCTGCAAATGTCCTTTAAAATGTTAAATGGAAGAGAATAAGCAGTAATTATATCATTTGTTAAATACTCAATGCCTGAAAATTTTTAGCAGTTACAGGCTGACTGTTGTATAAAAGTTGATCGCGTCGTCCATGTAATGTTGTGGATACTGCTTCGCAGTAATCTGAGATGTATTTAAGAATAAACTTAACGCTGCCATTTCCTGAAAGAGAACGATTATTTGACTTCTCTATTAAAACTCCTAATTCTTCGTTGTTGAAACTTTTTAAACCGATTTCTAATTTGTTTCGAAATTTCCAGAAAATCAATTGGTACTCACAAGTGCTCCAGCATTGTATAACCATGCTTGATCCACAGCAAATTCTTTCCTGACCGTTTGGTACAATTGATATGCGTAAGAATAAAGTCCAAAAATGAAACAAAGATCGGCTAACAATCTAATTTGCATTTCGCCGCTATCCCGTGCGTAACTAGAATTAGTAGCTGAGATTATCTGTATTTTCCATTTAACAATAAAGTAAAAAAAGCGCTAAGTGAAAAGAAATGTTTAAGAGCAGTCCGACAAAAAAAAATGAACTGTGCAAGAAAAAGATTTATAAAGAAACTTTGGCACTGAATAAATAGAAGTAGCACTGAAACAAAAAGTAATATAATACTTTAAAACTAAAAAAATCGAACTATCAAACGATAAAAAGCTAACGATGAAAGGTTTTCATACCTTACTGATATAGCTTGCTGGGCAGCTGCTGCTCCAAACCATTTCCGAACTCCCGTAGTTAATGACCTGCTTATTCCACGACGAGCAATAACTTGTTCATTAAGAGTGCGCATTTCTTGCTCTACCCAGGGTAACAGGGCATTGTAAACCATACATTCTATCATTTTTGTAACATTTTCGCGATCATTACAGCTAAGATATTGTCCATGAGGTACAGCGGAAACAGAACCAAAACCAGCAAGAACACCATTATTCTGCTTTGTTAGAGATGATTCAGCTGCTGATGAGATCTGAAGATAATTTTTTTCCTTTTAGCCGAATTAGAAGCTACGAACTTTTCTGATTCAGTAAATATCAGATGGAAACTANGCTGATGAGATCTGAAGATAATTTTTTTCCTTTTAGCCGAATTAGAAGCTACGAACTTTTCTGATTCAGTAAATATCAGATGGAAACTATGCGTTTTACAAATATATGTCCACGCAGACTCATATTAGTAATTCAGTTACGAAAACGAATTTCTGTACAGAGATTCGGATTGATTCTGAAAATACAAAAACATTTCTATAAAGTTATTCTGCGAATAAATTAGTATGCTTCATACAAAGCAGATAATTGCGCATTTTTAGTATTTTCAGTGGAAGAAGCTTTGGTAAGCAATCAGTTTAGAAGTGCTTTACAGACGGAATAAATAACATTAAATTATTGCTAAACTGTAAGCAACAAGTTTTTTTCCCATTGAAAATGAACAATTATCTGTTTGATATGAAACATGTACTAATTTGTTCATAGAAAGAAAAAATGAGAACGTACCAAGCCATCAGTTAATCTTATCGTTTTTGAGAGAAGTTTATGTTTCGCAAGCTCTAGTCCTTTTTCCAATCCACGATATTTCGATTCTAAATATGAACGCCAAGGATCTGTTAATCCTTCATCATATTTTGAATTCACTTTGAGCAAGTAACAATTCTGAGCACCGAATTGTGCAGTGATTGCTGAAAACACTGAAGGCCCCCTAAAAAAATTAAAATACATTTCTTTATTGAAATTTACGGTCCTGGCATCAACTGTTCTTTAAGGAACAAGAAAAACAAATGTGCTAGTAGATAACAAACTTGCTGAAAGCCTTAATATATTCGCATATTGAACCGAAATACTATAAAGTAATTTCTAACAAAAACGAATTTTAGAAATGGAAAGACAACCGATCACCTCGACAATCCATTTCCTGACGATTCATCATCTACAATTACGAAATATTTAAAAGTATTTGGAAGCATCCATCTCGGCATCGCGCAATACGCCGGCCCAATTGTACAGGCATTTTGTCCACACTACAAAATAAATTACAAATAGCATTAAAAATTGTTATATCCAGTAATCTTGCAGCCTTGAGAGTAAGATCCGCTTATTATGCAATTTGTTGTGAAAGATTGCAAAATCTGTATAATTTACTTCGAGTTTAGGATCAATATTTTCGAATACCGTGTCTTTATTCAAGACTCTGAGTGGAGTTTTACAAAGATAAAAAGAGATAAAATAATTAATAGAAGAGTCAAAAATGAAATGAAGACAATAAATGCAGACAGCACAGGAACAACATCACACTAATTCGCTAATTATGCTAATTCATAAAGCTGCCTAATATTCAAATCTAAAATTCATCTCTACTTATTTAACACTTCAAATGCAGCCTAAAAGATTTCTTTTATCATCCAAATGCTAATCTTTTAGCCAGAAAAACAAACTTATAGCCATATCTCACAAGTAGTAAACTATATATACACAGAGCATACAGATAACAGGTACTCATTAGGCGGGTATAAACACCCTTTGCGATGAAGAATCGATCCAATCATAATTATTGGACTATCGATTTCATTTCCATGCTGCATTTTTTCATCCACACTGCGCAAAGTGTATACGAAGTAACCATTTTTTGTGACTGAGATGTATATAAAAATGAGTCTAATGCGGTTAGAAAGATTTCTTATGCATAATTTCAACGATGAGCAGTTGATTTTTGTCAATAATGGATAAGTTGACATTGAATAAGTTGATTACATATAAATTAATATGTCAAAAATATCGAAATTCAAGTTCGTCTCGATAAAGGCTGGTTTGCATTGTCTGGTTCGTGAAAAATAAAGAAAACATTCGTGAAAAGCACTTAATAACGACCGTGATAGTTCGAAAATCATGTTTTGACATGTATCAGGTTTTTAGTGCAGAAGATTATGTGTTATCCAGCAGATTCATTTCTTCTCTAATCCTCCATCAAATATCAAAATAATAGTGACCCACTTGTTGCTGATGCTGAACATCAATCAATTTTAATAAATCTTCCAGAGGATTCTCATCATCGGTAGACACAAAAAATACGCAGCCAAGGTAATTTCGGAGGAATTCATGTTCTGCTGGCTCGGACCATTTCAGCAAAGTTTCGCTGTAACAATAGTCTTTTGATCTAGTGAAAAAATGCTGTTGATTAAGCCATAAATCTATTGGAAGAACTGTAAAAATGATTGTATACATTGGCTATATTTAAAAATGTATCTCAAGTATTTAATAACTTATAACCAAACCATGAATTAGAACAAACCTGAAAGCAACGGAAGCAAGTTCGGGATTGGAATCCGATGTGGATGCAACCGACGATACAGCTTCATGTAAGACAGAAGGTAAAACAGTTAAACTTAGAAGAAAACCATCTCGTCGAAGATCTCGAAAATCAAAGAATATACGTGATGTTACCGATGAACCTGATGGATCCTGAAAATGTGGTTCTTGAAATGAATTCTGATCGAATGTATTAAGAAAAATCTCCTAAGAACACTTCACGGATTAAGCTAACTTAAACTAAGGAAGATCTAAATCCTTTCAGAATAAAAGACAAAGCACTATTTTATTAGGAAAAGATTAAGAATCATTGTTTTCCAAGTAAAAAAAAAAACTTCTGACTTTAAAGGCAGAGATTAGTTAGTTCCCTTCCTTCAATCGTAAAACAATTTCTTCTATTTCACTTCAGATATATTTATTCCATATAAACACTTGACTCTGTTAAACAATTTATTTCACCTATTGGTTATATTTTCTCCAATTTACTTACGAGTTTAGTTTTTTTTTAAAACTTTTAGGACGTGCAGATCAACATGAAAAATATGATAAGGTCTGAATTGATGCATATGTCTTTAATTTCGTCTTAATCTGCAATTCATGTTTATCTATATGGAAAATGGAAAGTGGAACTATGATTTCTATACAGAGGTGAGAAATATCTGTGTTAGTTTGCTGAAAATTTCTCACAATCGCTAACAATCTTTATTTCAGCGTAGCTGTGCGTAATTTTAATTCATCTTTAGTTTCTAGCCGTACGTAATTTTAATTCATCTTTAGTTTCTAGCCGTACGTGATTTTAATTCAT